>BRYA01000407.1:10242-41468 GCA_030267965.1 Triparma columacea
TTTGTAATTCTCCCCCCCTTCCTCCCCCCCCCTTTACCTGTTCATCCCATCCGTTCTGTTCCCCCCTCATCCCAACCTTAGGTTGACTGCATCTCCATATGCTTCCACAATCCCCCCTGTTGCTCCAGCACAAAACGGGCACCCTCCCCTCGCTCCTGTGTTTCCCCATCATTTTAATAACCTCATCAGTCGCTCCCCTCGGTACAACAATCTCCCTCGGGTAGCTCCTGCAGACCTCGTAGTCAGCGTTGGCGGTGGATATCCTGTAAGGGCTGGGTACACCCTTCATTCCGCCACCCCTGGCGGCGTGGATACGAGGTGTGAAACAACCTTGTCTACCGAACTCCTGTGAGGTTGAGTAACCCTCCGTCAACCCGTCCTCCTTTACAGCGTCGCCGACGGGGGGAGGGATAATAGGTGAGTATTTTTTACCCTCGAACGCGAAGAGGTACTCACGGCCCTGACGGCCTGGGAAGGCGTACGTCATTAGTGCACCGAAAGCCTTCTGCGCCTCCTGCTGCGTGTTCGGTGTCACGGACATTCTCAGTGTGCTTGGGAGCTTTAGGGATATAACTACGGTCGTCTTTGAGGGGATGAAGGAGGAGGAAGAGGAAGATGATTGGGAGGAAGAAGGGGGGGAAGGTTGGAAGGAACTTGCAGACACGGAACCCTCGTATACGACGGTTGTTACGGTGCTGATTTCACCTAACTTCACCTCCCACTTTTCGCCACGGCCGACAACGCTAAGCCTAGAGAGAGGGAGATAGTTGGGGGGTGGTGAGTTTTTGTTTCCGAGTTTTTCCTTTCTTGTGTATTCAGTGGGGCTCACCTGTAAGTGGTCATGACTAGTTTGCACCCGTGCACGTTAATGCCGCCCTTAACTTGGCACGACACATTCTCCAGGTACATGGTTATCTGCTCCCCTGGGAGGAGGGAGAGGAGGTTCAATATGTCGTCCCACTGGGGGGAGGAGGACTTGGGGGAGGCTAAGGTTTGGGGGGAGGGAACGGGGAGGGCGGAGGGAGGGACCATTGGGGGGAGCAGGGAGGCAGGAGGGGGAGGGGTCGGAACTGCTGCTGTGGATTGAGCAGGGTGGGGGGGGGAAGGGTAATGTTGGTGGAGGTGTTAGGGGGTAGGGTAGGTAGGGGGTGCAGGATGTAAGGAGTGGGAAGTTGTCATGTGTTTGTTCCTCAGTATGGTCGTTTGGCAGCCATTTCACGGTTGCTGGCGTTTAATCATTGCGCGTGTCTCCGAAATGCACGTCGCATATCATATGAAAGAGATGGTTGTGGGATGTCTACATCAGCGGAACAAACACTTTCCCCCTTTTCCCTCCTTATCCTTCCATGAGTGTTGTCAGTCACATGAATGTAGTCACTTACCTTCTCCATTTATAAAGTTGATTCCTCCAAAGTGTGTATCACCCTTTGTTGTTTCTTTTGCTGTTCCTTTTGTTGTTGTTGTGGTTCCTTCCTTTGTTTGTTCCTTTGTTGGTTCATTTGGTGGTTCGTTCGCTCCTACATTGGCTCCTACATTGGCTCCTATATTAGTTGCTCCTTTAATAATCCCTTTATTAAAACCTCCAATATCATCCTTGTTTCTTCTCTCTCCTCCAAGTCCTCCTCCTCCTAGTCCTCCTCCAAGTGTATCAACAAGTCCGCCGTTTCCACCATTGGCATCTATTGTTGAGGCATCTATTGTTGAGGCATCTGCGGTTGAGGCTGCTATTATTGATAGTGGATCTAGACCTTCGCCAACATCTTCCATTTTTCACCTCTTTAGGCACTATTTAGGCAATATATAGTGTTATACACACACACACACCTAAACACGCCTACACACAACTATATAAGCACTATTGAATCACTAGATTGAGATAGATTAAGAATTTGGACACACCAAAGATTTGGACCAAATCCGAACCAAATAAAATATGACAAAGATTTGTTTTTGATTTTCTTCCGATTTTCTTCCCTTTCCTAATCACCACGTTATCATCCGTTATCACCGTCCGCCGCGTTGCTCTTCGTCGCACGTCATCACTCCCCTGACGCATCGTCCCCCGCCCATCTCCACTGAGCGCTCCTCACTCTGTCAACGCAGGCACACTGTTGCATCATCCTCATTCCGTCCCTCACACCCCACAACCTACATGCATCTTCCCACGCCCCGGCACCCAAACCCCCTCTCATTCATTGATGTTGGTGGCAAGGTAGTTGAGGAACTTAGACTGGAGTACAAGGGTTTTGCAACTTTACGTACTTTCCGGAGCCAGAGGTGGTACCAATAGGGCAAAGTATGCATTGTCCGTTAGTGGGGGGTACAAGACTAGTTCCTTCTTGGCCGGAGTCATCAAACATTTTGACAAATTTGTAGTAGTAGACATTGCATACATTCCAGACTTTGACGTCGACGACAAAAGCACTTGCAAAATTGAACATAAACGACATGTCAGTGACACTCGAGACATCCCAACTCCCAATATCCTGGTTGAAGTCAGTCGCATGACTACGTTTCATTCAAGGCCGAGTGGAGATGTGCGAGATGAGATTTGCGTGTGGTGTGTGTGAATGTTAGAATGAGAAGCGAATGTATTAAATTACTCAAAATAGAATGCAGCGAAGATAGCACACAAACCACGAAGACCTCATCTCAAAAGCGTCTCTCAATACTCACGAGAACATCCCGTACATAATGGTGACACTCGAGACATCCCAACTCCCAATATCCTTGTTGAAGTCAGTCGCATAACTACGTTTAATTCAAGGCCGAGTGGAGATGTGCGAGATGAGATTTGCGTGTGGTGTGTGTGTGTGAATGTTAGAATGAGAAGCGAATGTATTAAATTACTCAAAATAGAATGCAGCGAAGATAGCACACAAACCACGAAGACCTCATCTCAAAAGCGTCTCTCAATACTCACCCGAACATACGATACATGTCAGTGACACTCGAGACATCCCAGCCCCCAATATCCTTGTTGAAGACTTGAGCGAAACTGCGTATAATTCAAGACCGAGTGGAGATGAGCGGGATGAGATTTGCGGTGTGCGTGTGCATGTGTAAATGTTAGAATGAGAAGCGAGTATATTACTTAAAATAGAATGCAGCAAAGATAACACGCAAACCACGAAGACCTCATCTCCAACGCATCTCTCAATACTCACGAGAACATCCCGTACATAATGGTGACACTCGAGACATCCCAACTCTCAATATCCTTGTTGAATTCGGTCGCGTAACTGCGTTTCATTCAAGGCAGAGTGGAGATGTGCGAAATGAGATTTGCGTGTGCGTGTGTGAATGTTAGGAGAAGCAAGTGTATTAAATTACATAAAATAGAATGCCACAAAGAAAGCACGCAAACCACGAAGACCTAATCTTCAAAGCATCTCTCAATACTCACTTGAACATAGACCTCATGTCAGTGACACTCGAGACATCCCAACTCCCAATATCCTTGTTGAAGACATAAGCATTACTGCGTATAATTCAAGGCCGAGTGGAGATGTGCGGGATGAGATTTGCGGTGTGCGTGTGCATGTGTAAATGTTAGAATGAGAAGCGAGTATATTACTTAAAATAGAATGCAGCAAAGATAGCACGCAAACCACAAAGACCTCATCTCCAAAGCATCTCTCAATACTCACTCGAACATAGACGTCATGTCAGTGACACTCGAGACATCCCAACTTCCAATATCCTGGTTGAAGACTTCTGCGGAACTGCATTGAATCAATGCCGAGTGGAGATGTGCGAGATGAGATTTGCGTGTGCATGTGTGAATGTTAGAATGAGAAGCGAGTGTATTAAATTACTTAAAATAGAATGCCACAAAGATAGCAGGCGAACCGAGAAGACCTCATCTAAAAAGCATCTCTCAATACTCACGCGAACATACCAATCATGTCAGTGACACTCGAGACATCCCAACTCCCAATATCCTTGTTGAAGACATAAGCGCGACTGCGTTTAATTTAATGCCGAGAAAAGATGTGCGAGATGAGATTTGCGTTTGCGTGTGTGCATGTTAGAATGAGATGCGAGTATATTACTTAATATAGAATGCCACAAAGATAGCACGCAAACAACGAAGACCACCACTCCAAAGCATCTCTAAATACTCACGTGAACATATTATACATGTCAGTGACACTCGAGACATCCCAACTCCCAATATCCTGGTTGAAGACTTCTGCGCCACTGCATTTAGTTAAATGCCGAGTGGAGATGTGCGAGATAAGATTTGCGTGTGCGTTTGTGAATGTTAGAATGAGAAGCGAGTATATTACTCAAAAATGGAATGCAGCAAAGATAACACGCAAACCACAAAGACCTCATCTCCAAAGCATATCTCAATACTCACAAGAACATTTGCTGCATGTTCGTGACACTCGAGACGTTCCATCCGCTGATGTCCTCGTTGAATGCAGATTTGGATTCGAATGCCTTCGACATGTCAGTTACATCCCTCGTGCACCTGCTCAGCCGGCGATTTAATTTTGGTCCGCAGGGGGCGGATTGCCGAGAGGAGAATATAAGGGTTAGTTGTTACTTGGGGCTCGCTTGTTCATCCTCCCGTGATGCTTCGTTGTCCCGTCTCACTTTTTCCGCCTGCCCACCACATAGCCCCAGCGGCAATCTCTCTACTCGTTCTTCCAACTACTTACCAGTCCCTGATGTTGCCGTATGTTTTTGTCGCAAGGGTAGAATCAGAAAACCAGAGAAAAAGTGCTTTTCTGAAGCTACTATTATCGAGGCTGGGTAATGGGGTGCAAGGGTTTTGGCCCTCTACAAAAAAATCTGAGCCGGAGGTAAAACAAGCAGGGCAAGCTATGCATTTTCCGTTAGTGTCGGGTACCAGACTAGTTGTTGGTTGGCCGGAGTCAGTGAACATGTCACTTAAAAAGTTAGCCGGGACTTTGCATATATTCCAGCTTGTGACGTTCTTGACAAAGGCTCTTGCGTCATAGAACATAGCCTCCATGTCAGTGACATCAGAGACATCCCAACTCCCAATATCCTGGTTGAAGACTTTTGCGCCACTGCGTTTAATTCAAAGCCGAGTGGAGATGTGCGACATGAGATTTGCGGTGTGCGTGTGTGAATATTAGAATGAGAAGCAAGTGTATTACTTAATACAGAATGCCACAAAGATAGCACGCAAACCACGAAGACCTCATCTCCAAAGCATATCTCAATACTCACCCGAACATATACCTCATGTCAGTGACACTCGAGACATCCCAAAGTCCAATATCCTGGTTGAAGGCTTTTGCGGCACTGCGTTTAATTCATGGCCGAGTGGTGATTTGCGAGATGAGATTTGCGTGTGCGTATGTGAATGTTAGAATAGGAAGCGAGTATCTTACTTAAAATGGAATGCAGCAAAGATGGCACACAAATCACGAAGACCTCATCTCCTCAGCATCTCTCAATACTCACAAGAACATAAGCCTCATCTCAGTGACACCCGAGACGTCCCATCTGCTGAGGTCCTCGTTGAATGTAGATTTGCCATTGAATGCACTCGACATTTTAGTAACATCCCTTGTGCACCTGCTCAGCCGTCGATTTAATTTTAATACGCAGGAGAGGAGAATATCAGGGTTAGTTGTTACTTGGGCTCGCTTGTTCATCCTCCAGTGATGCGTCGTTGTCCCGTCCACTTTGTCCGCCTGCCCACAACATAGCCCCCCTCTGCATCTTCTCTACTCGCTTGTTCTTCCAACTACTTACCAGTCCGTGATGTTGCCGTATGTGCTTGCAGCAAGATGTTGATTAGAAAACCAGAGAGCAAGTGCATTAATGAAGCCACCATTACTGAGGCTGGATACTGGGGTGCAAGGGTTTTGGCCATATACGTACTCTCCAGAGCCAGAGGTTAAACACACATTAGGGCATGTTATGCATGGTCCGTTAGTGGGGGGTACCAGACTAGTTTCTTCTTGGCCGGAGTAGGTGAACATGTTAACAAAATTGCCGACTTTGCAAACGTTCCAGCTTGTGACGACCTTGTCGAAGGCAGTTGCACCATAGAACATATACCTCATGTCCTCGACATTAGAAACATCCCAACTCCCAATATCCTGGTTGAAGACTTGAGCGTCACTGCGTTTAATTCAATGCCAAGTGAAGATGTGCGAGATGAGATTTGCGTGTGCGTGTTTGAATGTTAGAATGAGAAGCGAGTGTATTAAATTACTTAAAATAGAATGCCACAAAGATAGCACGCGAACCGAGAAGACCTCGTCTTCAAAGCATCTCTCAATACTCACAAGAACATACTATCCATGTCAGTGACACTCGAGACATCCCAACTCCCAATGTTCTTGTTGAAGGCTTTTGCCTCACTGCGTTTAATTCAAGGCCGAATGGAGATGTGCGAGATGAGATTTGCGTGTGCGTTTGTGAATGTTAGAATGAGAAGCAAGCGTATTACTCAATATAGATAAAAGATAGCACGCAAACCACGAAGACCTCATCTCCAAAGCATCTCTCAATACTCACGCGAACATACCCTCCATGTCAGTGACACTCGAGACATTCCAACTTCCAATATCCTGGTTGAAGACATTAGCGCCACTGCGTCCACCAGAGAACATAAAACCCATTTCAGTGACACTCGAGACATCCCATCCGCTGATGTCCTCGTTGAATGCAGTTTTGCCAGCGAATGCACTCGACATGTCAGTGACATTCTTCGTGCACCTGCTCAGCCGGCGATATAATTTGGGTCCACAGGGGGCGGATTGCCGAGAGGGAAATATCAGGGTTAGTTGTTTTAGGAGCTCGCGTTTTTATCCTCCAGTGATGCGTCGTTGTCCCGTCCACTTTGTCCGCCTGCCCACCACATAGCCCCACCGGCAATCTCTCTACTCGTTCTTCCAACTACTTACCAGTCCGTGATGCTGCCGTATGTTTTTGTCGCAAGGGTAGAATTAGAAAACCAGAGATCAAGTGCCTTTCTGAAGGTACTGTTGTCGAGGCAGGGAGGAGTGGGCGCAGGCGCGTCGTCGGGCTCAGATGGCTGCGGAGTTGTGGGCGCAAGCGTAGGCCTGTTGCCCTTGTTGCCCTTGCTGCCCTTGCTGCCCTTGTTGCCCTTGCTTCTCTTGCTGCCCTTGCTGCCCTTGCTGCCCTTGCTGCCCTTGCTGCCCTTGCTGCCCTTGCTGCCCTTGCTGCCCTTGCTGCCCTTGCTGCCCTTGCTGCCCTTGCTGCCCTTGCTGCCCTTGCTGCCCTTGCTGCCCTTGCTGCCCTTGTTGCTCTTCCCAAAACTGCCAAGAGTGGTTGCTTCAACAGAAGTGGTTGCTTTGTTGACTTCTTTCAACACATCCGTGCTGGTGCCATCAGAAAGGCCTCTTGAAGGGGACCTCAGCGACTTGTCAGTCCCGTGGCTAGTGATGACGAGGAATACCAAAACTAGCAGCAAAGTAGCGAACGAAGTTACTAGTGACTTCATCTTTGTCAAAATGAATATGATCAATGTTCAACGGCGAGGGCGAAGAGAAAGGGCAATTTTGTGTGAGATATCGCACGCTATTAGGGCAGAATAAGTATCTTATATTGTTTTGAAGGTTGTGTGTGCCTTATATACGTATATTTACAAACTTCTAAGGACTCAATCGACCAGAATTCTGAGTAGATGTCGAGAACGAGGCGGATATCAAAATACCCTATTTTTCTTGATTGAATAGTAGCGGGGGGGGAGAAAAGCAGTGGTCGATACAAACAAGTGATTCCAAAGCGTTTACAACTCCTTCAACGCTTACCTCTGTCTGATGAAATCTTTTATGAGTTGGTTTGTTTGTTGATTGAACACAGTGGCAAACAAATGGAAAATGGCTTGGGAAAGTGCAGTAGGATAAAAATCAAAAAGTGGGAATAGACAACTTTTTATCCGATTCGGAGGAGAGAGGGATGTTGAGGTACGTGGTTGTGCAAAACAATTAAAGTTTCGACGCAAATATTTTGGTTTTTTTCACCAATTATTCTTTTTGGGTTGCTCTCATAACCTTTATGTACAAAAATCAAACATCCTCCTTCTTCAACATCTCCCCTACCGTCCTCTTCTTCCCCCCAACTTTCCCCCCCGCCCCGCCTAGCCACCCCTCAAGTCCCCCTCCCCCTCCTCCCCCCGACCCCTCTAGTCTCCCCCTCGCTTCCTTGAAGTCCCCTTCCCTCATCTTGTACCCACCGCTCCTCTTCTCCTTGAGCCCGCCGTCGTTCCCTGGTTTGTCCCCGAACCCGAAGCACCATAGGACTCCCCCGTAGCTCGGGGGCCCGTAACCGTCAAGCGCGTACCTGTCGTTGAGCCTGCACAGCGTGGAGAGGGACGCGGGGACGGAGTAGCCGCCGGTCCGGAGCCAAGAAACCGCCTGGCGACCCCAAGTCATTCTAACGTTGTTGTGGAGCTCGCCGGTATGAAGGAGATACGACTGCATACTGTAAGGAGGGAAAGCAAGAATAGGAGGGGTAAGTTGTAATCTACCCACCAGGCGGACTGGCAAGGCGGACCGCTGCCCACATTCTCACCTGTTCCAAACCGGGCAAACCGAGGAGCAGTTTTCCAAACGCTCAGCCAATTTGCCGTTATCGCCTGCTGAACCATCGCTAACGAAGGACGCTTTAACCCAGTTCGGAACATTGACGGATCCCTTGTAGTCCCGGTTGTACATGCAGTGTAGATAGCTTCCTTCCCTCCACTTCAAAATCTCGTCAGACATCTTCACAGATTTAGTCGAAAGGACGGTCGAGACGAGCGGGAAGATTGACACCACGCCCATGTTCAAATAGCAGCTGCGCGTGAAAAACGGGGCGGGGCGGTGGGGAGGGGAAGGGGGGCACGAGTTAGCGAAGGCACCCAACCTTCTCCTCCGACCTCTCACTAACCCTCCCCTTGTCCTCCTTCCTCTCCTCACCTCATCCTGCTTACGCTGTGTGGAAACCTCGCGTCGTTCCTTTTCTTAGCGTAGTTCTGCAAGCCCTTGCCACTAACGAACCTCTCCCACCTCCTCATCGCCGCGCCGGTGCTTCCGAAGGTCTGCTGGCAGGGCATTGGACCGGCGCAATCAGGACCAACCATCTTTGCGACTACCCACACCTTCAGGTTCCCAAGAGCGCGGAAATCAACTCCGCTCATCACGTCAACTTTGGCCGTCTTCCAAAGCCTTGGTGTAAAATCCTCGATCTCTTCCTCCTTCAACCTTGCCTTGATCTGAACTCCATCAAACTCCCCCCTCATGGCAGCCTCAATCCGTTCTACTCTCATTCCTCTCGTCTTGTTCTCCCACTGCCACGCCTTCATGCGCTCGCACTCAGGGAACAGCCTCGGTGGTACAACCGTGCTCCCGTCAACCCTAATAACTGGGCACTTCAGGTTCCTCTCTAGCCTCTCAACAATTCCAAGGTAAGGATCCACAAATGCCTCATCAGTAACGACGAAGGGTACTCCTTTGAAGCAAAGCTCGATCAAGCTAGCGACGACGGCGTTGTGTGGGAGGGTTGTGTTCAAACCCTTGAGGAGGAAGAAAGTCCTTGAAACTCCCATATCCTCCAAACACGAAGATGAACCTGACATGGACTCACACATGAACGAAAGCCTTCTAGGGGTTAAAAAAACGTCGCTCTCACTCTCAGGGCAGCTCGCTACGTAAACGGTGACGACGGGTAAGTTCAGGGTGTTGGCAATTTTGGATGCTACAGCAAAGGTTGGGTTGAAGGCGCTACCACGAAGACTAACGAGGGGAAGGTGGAGGACGAAACGGGGAGCGTCGTGGGAAGTTTTGAAGGATGATGCGTTTAAACAACGGGCACGCTCTGAAAGAGGAGGGAGGGGGAAGGGTTGGGTGAGTCGGCGGAAGGGGAAAATGTCATTAAAAAAACATGTTTGAGTTGATATTTCGCACCTGACAACATCTTAGAGCAGCCATGTACCCTTGTCAGATGCTCATTTATCGACAATGTATTGATATCCATTTTTTATTTGTGATGGATTGTTTATTCGCCTTGAGAAAATTCTGGACCCATCCAACCCTAAAAGAAATAAAGTCCACTTCTCTACAATACAACACATACATTCACGTATCCATGTCCAAGTTATCCTTCCTGTCCCTTGCCTTCATTGTCTTCCTGACCCCGTCCATGACCTTTTTCGTCCTCTTCTTGTTCCTCATGACGTCAATGTGGGACTGTAGGATAAAGTTGTCATCTGGGTAATTGTAGCTCGCGCCCCTCAGGGCTTTCAGCACTTCGTCCTTCAAGAAGACGTCCATCTCGAGCTGGCTCTTGTCGATCCTCAGTACCTTGACCTTGGTTTCGCAAGTGATGGTGCTGGGGAATACGGGGTTCACGCTCTCCTGGTCGAGGACAGTAGTCTCACCGAAGTGCCCCCCGCTGCATAGCTTTGTCAAGATTACGTTGCAGAACGTCTCCTTTTCGCCCTCGTCGTCTATCCGGAACACCTCCCTGGTCAACGAAACCATGCCCTTCATGATGAAGTAAAGTCCATCTGCCGGGGCGCCCTGGTGGGGAAGAGCCGAAGGGAAGAAAAGAAAGGAAGGGAGGAGCGAGAGGTTGCGTTAGAATTCAAAGCGGCAAGGTTGGCTTTGTTCGTAACACCTCGTCACAGCCAGCTTCGCTCGTCGTTCCTCTCTCACCTGCTCGACAATAATGTCCCCCGCTCTGTAAATTCTCTCCCTACAAAAGTGGGCTTGAGAGAGAAGAACCTGCTCGTCCCAGAGGCTCAGGCAAAAGAACGGGAATGTGAGGAGGAACTTCATCTTCCTTCTATCTTGCTCTTGGAAGAAGACCTTAAATGTATTCCTAAAGCCTTCCCTCTCAAGCACCAGCAGCTCAGTGACCTTCTCAGTGACGCAGCTAGCCTTCCTCGTGCCTCCGTCCACGGCCTCTCCCAGAGTCTCACCGACATTCATAACGTTGACAATCTCTTCCTTCGTCAGTCCCGAACTCGCGCCTTTGGACTTCACAAACGAGGAGGACTTGACACCGACAGACTTGTCTATCCGAGCGGAAACCTGCCCTGACCAAATTACGTAGAACTTGTCGGCTTCATCTCCCTCCTCGAAAAGTCGAACCCCAGAGTTGAAGCGCCTGTACCTGAGGTACTTCCACATTCTCTTTATTTGGTCTTTATCAAGGTGCTCGAAAGCCTTCATCATCCTGGACTCCTCTGTAAGGAGGTTTATCTGCGACGAGTTGCATTAGAATCGCTCTCGTATTAAGAATGCCCCTTCTTCCCTATTTCTCACCTGCTCCTCATCCCTCTCTTTGGCTGGCATCGTGAGCGCCATATGAACCTCTCCGTACAATTTCTCCTTGAGTTGCTGCTGGTGTGCCTTGGCCTTCTCCTCCTGCGTCACGTGCGCGATCGTGGACATCCGACGGTCCATTCGAATCGTGCCCATGCTCCGCCTGCGGAACCCAGGGGGATCTACAGCGTCGGGGGCGGAGAACTGGCTGAGGCTGTTAGACTCCAACGTCCTGCTCATCGGCCGAGTGTCCACGAAGCTGGGACGGAAGGGGGGGTTTTGTTTGCGGTTATGGGTGAGGGGCCGCGGTCGGGGCGTGCACGGAAGTGCGGCCATGCGTATGGTTTCTCTTGCCATCAATCCAACTGTCATCCAATCCTCACCTGCTTTCCACAGTCTTGCCAATTTTTTTCTCACTCCCCTTGAGCTGCCCCAGGTCCTTTATGCATTCCCCGTACCGGCCTCCGGCTCTGAGAATCATGCTCCGGTTCCTCAGACTGTCTCTTTCGACGTCTGTATTCCTCCCCCTTTTGATTGCCTCTGAGAAAGCAGTGATGCTGCCATCGTAATCATGGCAGTAGGCAAGAGCCAACCCTAGGTTGTAAGTGGCCTTCATTTTGTCGCCATCCTTATCGCCGGTGTCCTGGACGGCGCGGAAGTCCGAGGCGGCCTTCTTGTTGTTTCCCATCTCAGCCCAGCAGAGGCCACGAACAAACTTTGCTACTAACTCGTCAGGCTTTATTCGCAGCGCTTTGGTGAGCTTCCCGATCGCCGCGGGATAACGTCCGTTCTGGTAGTCCCGAAGCCCAGAGCTTATGTTGATGTCGTGCGTTTGGGTCGGTAGCATGTTCCCAAGTTCCTTATATGGCATCAGCAGGAGGGAGGGGAGTTGACGGAAGAAAACATTGTTTTGGACATTGTGGTCGTTCTTGAGAACAATAGCCTAGGGTGGGAGTGGGGGTGAGCGTAAGGTCTTGGCTTGGACGTACACACTAACTAGCGAGGACAGTACCAGTCTCCCTCCACGTCTCACCTTCCGTGACCCTTTCCTTTTTGATCTGTCTTCAGTCTCCGGTTTGTCGGACTTGCCAATCTTATTTTTTCCCTTCTTCTTCTTCTTCGCTGACCTACCATTCTTCGACTTCTTAAGCTTGCCTATACCCTTAACCCCCAACTTCTCTAACCTGAAATTGACATCGACAGTAGGCTGTAGTTTTTTCTCGTACTTTACCAAGTGACTCTTGAACTCGTTGTAGGGGTCGCTAGGGAGGGGCGTGTGAGAGGACTTTGCTAGGTTGAGGGACGCTGTGGCTGATATATGGGACACCTCCATTGAGAGGGCGTGGGGCAGTTGGTAAGAAGGGGTTGAGGGAAGAGGAAATGGGGGAGGGAGAGGGAGGGGTGGGGGTGGGGGGGGAGGGGGGGGGCACTAGGCGTGCGGGTGACGATTGCCGGTGGTATTCGAGACAAGTGGGGGTTATAAGAGAAGAATGCAGAACTTCTGCTCAACCTCCGCTTCTGGAGGTCGTCTGGAGTCTCTATTTCTTATTTTGTGTCAACCTTTAACTACACACGCGTCTATAATATGGGTAGATTCACCGAGCAACAAACCAACCAGCTCGCTCTCTTAACATTCTTCATAAGCACCACCTTAGGTGCCATCGCTGCATTAGGTCCTTTCTCTCCCTCCGGCTCCCCGACTGGGTTTAGGCTATTCAGCCTTCACCCGTTGTTCTTGATGTGTGGTCTTGGTTCCTTCGTCATGGGAAAGCTCTATAAGACACTCGGGGGATATCATAATACAAAGCTCCACGGTAATCTCTCAGTAATTGGATCTTTGTTTGTCAGTACCGGTGTGTACGCGATTTACCAGAACAAGGAGAGCATCGGCAAGCCCCACTTCACCTCAACCCACAGTCAGTACGCCCTCTGTATCCTCGCTCTCTGCTTCCTCCTATTCCTCAACGGTCTCTTCGGCCTTCACCCTGACTGGGGTAAGGTAAAGACTAACAAGAACATCCGATTCGTACACCACTGGGCGGGGAAACTACTGATCGTGGGGATGAGCGCAGTCTGCTGGACAGGGTCGTACAAAATCATCGCGGGGGAACACATTTACCTGTCGTTCGGAGCACCACTGGGGCTATTCGCTGCTCTTGGGCTAGCGTAAGAAGGGAGGAGGGACGGAAGGAGGGGAGGGGGGCTTTATTATTACAGTGATGGTGATCGGTACGCCAAAACATTTGGGTATATCAGCATGTGCGTAATTAAACAATGTCCCTGCGATAAACAGACGTTCTCAACAACAAAATCCCTTTTAACCTCAATCGAATTTGACGTTCCCCCTATTACCCTTCCTACCCTTCCTCTTCGATTTTTCCTTCCTCCTCCTCATCTTACCGACGTTACTTATCTCGTCAGCGTCCCTCATCTGCCTGACCTTGTCAGGAACCATTACATCTGACACTATCACATTCAACCTAAAGATCAAAGTTGGGTTAGGAGCACCAAACAAAAGTCAGTTTCGAACGTAAGAAATTCCACGTCATGAGAGAGTGTTCAGGTTTCTTGTGTTCTAACATAACCCGTTCCCCCCACCTCCCCCTTCTTTTGTTCTCCTGCCCTTCCTATCACTCACCTTCCAATAACGTCTTTTTTATTAGCCGCTTGAGTTCTAAACACCCCACCTTTAATAACAACATCCCCCTTCCCACAAACCACACCTTTCCACCTATCCTTAAGTCTCCTTCCCACGTCAGGGTCACCTAAATAATCCGCAATGGAGGTGGAGGATATTCGTAGAACTACAGCTGTGTTTAATTTGTTGGCATTCTGACCACCAGGTCCGGAGGAACGGGTGTATGTTAACTTGTATAATGAGGGGGGGACGTGGTGCGAGAAAGAACGTAAAGGGAGAGGGGTTTTATGAGAGATGAGATTGGAACGAAAAGATGAGAATGGAGAAAGTAGGAAACGAAACATGAAGAGGGGTGTAAAAAGGGGATTAGATGAGGGGGGATAGAACGTGAGGAAGTTAGAGGGAGTTGGAGGTAGGGAGGAAGCTAATGGAAGAATCTTTGGAGAGCTTGAGATTGAGATGATTTGATGACTGTGTCTTTGACAACTTTTCTTTGATGGGAATAAAAAAGCCTGACTAGAGGTCGTGAATTTCTTAAGTACATGCATCCTATCGCTCTACCTTAATTTCCCCTGTTTCATTTTCGCGCTTTTAACCACAGCCAACGGTCCGAATCTCATTCTAGAGTGTTTAGTCCCACCCTTATTCCCGCTTTTCCTTCTTTTCTTATTCGCTCTTTCCGCATGTTGTAGGCTTGACGTGCTTAACGTGTTTAACCTGTTACCCCTCACAGTAGAATCAACTCTTGAGTTCGATGTAGGTATGGTACGTTTGTTGTTGCTGTTTTTGTAGTTGGTTGAGGAGGTTCCATCTATCTCATCGTCTGTCTCCTCATCATCGTCGTCGTCGTCGTCGTCGAAATCTTCATCAACCTTTCTTTTCCTTGTAGGTGATTTCCTTAACTTTGAAACTGGCGGTGTTAATTCTGCGGAGAACATTGAATCTACGTCATCCTCATCGTCCCCCTTATTTACTTCATTATTTGGACTGCTCGTCACCTTCTTCTTATCCATGTTCGTCGTGCTTTCCTTTTCGAGACGTCCTTTTCTTTTACCTCTGGTGACGGTGGGTTGTTTCTGGTTGAATATACTACCCTTGCCCTCCTTTGTGTCTTTCTTACTCTGCCATCCTAAAGACGAGCGAAGCGAGAAGTTCGGGTCGTTTTTCTGGGTTAAAAGAATGTCGCCGGTGTGTTTCGCGGGGGGTGGGGTGGTATAGTTTGTGGATAGGTGCTTGAAGAATTCTAGCTCCTTGCCCCACCACTGTTACGCTCGAACCCGTCCCCTCCGTCCTTTCTCACCTTCACCTCGAAGTCTGGGCCTGGGTTTTGAAGCCGATTCATCCACCAAGGCGGAGGATAGAGAGGTCGCGGAGGTTGACGAATCATCTTCATCCTTGTAAGGCTGCGTGTGTGTGGTGCGAAGGAAGGAGGGAGAGTGGGAGTAGATGTTAGAATATTCACAACAACAGCGGATGCACCCGTCGATGGGAAGCCTTCCTAGGCAAAGGGCTTGCAATCTTGTCAGTTAAAAAATGTTTGTGTCCTCCATCTTCACTCACAATATCATCATCCTCGCTACTCTCCCCTCCATCCCCTTCCCTTCCCCCCAATCCCTCCTCCTCCTCTTCCGTAGATTCCCCCTTCTCCCTAATACTTCCATCCTCCTCCTCCCCCCTCTCCTCCTCTTCGTCTAGTTCCTCGTCTCCGTTAATATGTGAATATCTTTCTTTACCATCTCTTTTATCCCTACCTTTCTTCTCGCTTAATAACTCCTCCAATCCAGAAACATCACTCTCAACATAACCGGGACCACCGGGACCAAGGATTGGTGAAGGGGCGGAGGATGATGAGGTTAGGGAGGACCAGAATAATGAGGGGGGGAGAAGAGAGGTGAGAGATAGGGATGGAAGGAGAAGACGGGGATCAGGCATTTTTTTGTGGGAGGGTTTGGTGTTTTGAGTGGTAGGATGTTGTTGTTGGTGTTGTTGATGATGGTGTTGATGTAATTTAGGGATGTTTTATTGGATGGAGATATGTGATTCCCTCCGAGAGCAAGTTTGAGAATAGTAGAAGGAGCGTGTATTTAGGTGTATAGTGGATATGTTTGGGGTAATGTATTGATAATGTATTGATATGTATATAATATGATGAATTCGACGATGTTATTAAGGAGTAATAAGAGAAGTCAAGAGGAGAGTGGAGAAGAGGGAGAGTGGGGCGGATAGGGACCTACATTAGGGGGGTATTTCAGATTTTAATATGGGGTATTTACCCAAGATTATTTTTGGGTACGTTCCCAGGCCAATTTACTACGTGAAAAGTAGGTTTTTTACTGGGAAATCGGCTTAATTCTTGGGTAATTACCCAAGACTCTAAATCGTACCCCCCTAATGTAGGTCCCTAGGGGCGGAAAAAAGGCGAAACAGTCATTTCTCCATTTATCCTCCATTACATCCTCAGTATCCCGATATTTATATTCAAAGACGAATCTAAGTCGTCCTATACAACCATATAAAACCTCGATACCAACTCAAACTGAAAATAAAGTGATATAAGAGCCAATTGTCAACAATCCCAACAACATCCTCGACACTCTCCACTCTCTTTTATCTCATAAAATGTCCTCATTAAGACACATTCTCGTTATACTACTATGTATACCATCAGTATACTCTCTTGCAGGATTTGGTGCATCATCTAGTAAGAAGAAATCCACATTACGCCCAAAAAGTGAGTTCTAAAGACTGCATACAGCACAGAATGATGATGTCAGCCCCATTATTAAATCATGTAGGAGCTTATGTGGGAATATATGTCCACACACGGTCATACACGGTCATACAAAGGCATACACACAATGCCAATGTAGTTTGTTCTCACTCATACTATCACAAACAACACACCTTCCCTTACCCCCTTCCCTCTCCCCCTACCCCTACCTCCCCTAACCTCTCCTCCCAACCAGATCAATGGGACCGTTACATAAAGCTCCGCAACCTATACAAGAAAGACCCTACCTGCGGAGTATCCTTCTCCTCCGTAGCCATATCCCTCCCCCTCTCCCCCCCTTCATTCCTCCCAGTAGGTACAGTTGGTTCTACACCAGGTACACCTATCGGGTCAGCTGTGGGGAGTCAGAAAAGACTTATTGTCGAACACGCAATTAGACTACACCCGGGTAAAATTACGATTAGTAATAGTAAAGATGTTATATACGGTATATCCTCCATCGGATCAACCTCATACACCACTCTATCAACCTCCGATATGGTTAAAGTTGAAGAGAAGGAAGTGGGGTTTGAAGGTGTCTGCGACCCGGGTACGGGGTTCTTTTGCAAGTATGATGGGGGGAAAATTGTTAATGGGGCTGATGGAGATAAAGGGGTGAAAGCTACGGGGGGGAAGAAAAGCGGAGAAAAGAGAACTGGACTATGAGGATAATGGGGACTATGAGGATAAGGGGACTATGAGGATAAGGGGGGGGGGGAGGATTATTGGAAGAAGGGAGAGTGAGGAGTTTAAGCAGGATTTTGGAAAAAGGGTCTTACTTCAAATCTTAGCCTTATTTGAGTTTTTTTTCATATTGGTTGCCATGTCTGAGACAACTTGGAATTACTACATGACGGCTCCGACTAGATTCTCGTTTAATGTTGGGGGTAAGAGGAAAGTGATATTCCTATTTTCCAAAATCACCCAATTGCTTCCAAATCTTTGTTCTTGCTGCTTTCAGTTAAAAGTATTTCCAATTCTTTCTCAAAATTCGCAATTCACATCTCCTCTTGCCTCCTTTCATACCAGTGTCCCAACCTCCACCTTCAATCCTTCATAACCATCATATCTTCATAGTGTTTTCCTCATGCTCTCAATCACAGTTACCGAATCCAGTCCCTCTCCTCCTCACTCTTGTCGCAAACGCGCCCTAATCGCAAGCTCCGTATCTTTCCTCGTAAGTGGACTTACTTGGTTATGCCTGTATGTATTCACGGACGTGCTTAATAAGAATAATAATCACTTCACAGGTAGTAGAACCTCTGATATTTCCACAAGAACTCTCTCGGAACCTTCTGCTTCAGGTGACAGGTTAGGCGTGTTCGCAGGGTACGGTCAGAGCAATAGTGACTGTTGTGGTTCTGGTCCTAACCCAGAAGTTGAGCACTTGGGTAAAATCTACAACTTCTTCAACGACGATACATTCGAGTACAAGGAGCCTATGCTTGGTGCGTTTTGCGATGGTTCATGTCCTTACTTGAAGATTGGTAACGAGTTGATTGAGAAGGGCGTGTACGACGAGGTTGTCTTCTCAACTTCCGGCATGCCTGGAGCTTCTCTTAACATGATTAATGGAGATTATCCTGCGTATCCTTTCTTTCCATTTTTCGTGGAGACCTACAAGGGCATGCTTTCCAAGTACGGGAAAGTCGACGGTGTTCTGTTCCACCAGGGCGAGAGCGATAATGGTATGTCTGCGTTATACGAGGCTTCCTTCGATTCTTTCTTGCAGAATCTCGCAGGCGAGGGGATTATTATAGGGGGTGGGGCCGGAGGGGGGAAGATTTACGTCAGCCGCACAACAAGGTGCCATAAACCAATAGACCCGGCGCTCTCCGCCATACAACTCGCCCTGGCTGACAAGGACGGAGTTGAGGAGGGACCCAACACTGATAGTATTAGCGCAGACAAAGAATATCGATACGATACGTGCCACTTTAGTCAAAAGGGCTGGGACGAGGTCGCTAAACTGTGGCTTGACAAGCTAACATAACATGTGTAGAGGATGATCTGCTGAACAAGCCTAATGTTTATGCGTTTTTTTTTTCACTTGGTAAACTGGTGTAAACCCTTTCATATCATAACAGCAGTCTCATGGGATCAGCAGCCTCAACCGATGCCTCCCTCTACTCCCCTCGTCCTGGTTCATCAGACCCGGGTCCTGCATCGACAATGATAATCGAAGTAGGAAGAGATGGGAAGTTACTTCGGCCACCAGGGCCTGCTGTATCTTTCGATGGGGTTAAGGAGTTTCATGTGATTATTGACGCGAGTTAGAGGGGAAGGGAGAGAACGAAATGGAGGCGACCACCCCCCTCAACCCCCCCTACAACAAACAACAGCTGAACACCACCCCCACCCCCATCCCACCACCATCCCAGCCTCGTAACTTGGAATCGCTCATGGAGATCAAGTCCACCTCTCTCGTCTCTGAGCTGGCGTCGCACCCCGGTTCTGTCAAGGTGTTCCTCCTCCTCCCCTCCTCCACCTCCTCCCCCTCAGCCATGCTACTCGCCGAATTCACCTGTTGCAGTCTTAGCGTCGTAAAGGAGCTCCTCGGACCAGTCCTCGGCGACGACGCGCTGCATATAATCCGCCTCGACGACTACCTCATGCACGGGGACAGGGCAGTGTCTGCCCTTGCAGAGTCTGGGAAAAGGGTCTACCCAAAGGAGGAGGCGACCTCGATGCTGGTGTTCTTCGAGAAGGTCCTCGACCTCGCGGAGCCGCTCACGGAGGAGGACGTGGAGGAGGGGCAGGAGGCACTGATTGGGACGCTAAGGCCAAAGTCAAGGTTCGATGCAAGGTGAGAGAGGTGACGCCAACGCCATCGTTGTCAATATCTAAAATTAACGAATACGAACGAACCCCCCTCCAATGTCAAATCCCCCCCCCCCCCTAGCGTTTCAAAGTACCGGGCTTTCACCCACTGGCCTCTTTGCATGGGCTTAAACCCTGACAACACCGCCGAAGAGGCCATCAACACCGTTACAGCTTTGCTGTCAGACTATGAATCAAACGGCCTGAATGCAATGCTGGAGACCTCGGCCTCTGACGTGCCATTGGGGCCGAACCCAGTGATAAGGACAGCGCGAAAACCTATCTTTTTAACGTTCAACGACGACGCGGAGAGCAGGTTCAAGCATGCGTTGGGGTTGGGTACAGATGTAGTTCTCGTGCCGGAGGGTGCAGAGGACGGTGAGGTTGCCAAAAGCAAGCTCCCTGGAATCTTCACCGAGGGCGAGAACGCCCCCATCCTGCTTATCGATGCCAAGGCCGACTTGGCGTTCAAGCCACCAGAGTGGCGTTGCAGAGCAATGAAATTCCTCGAAGTCACCAGAGAGAATTATGGTGGCTTGGTTGTCACCGTCGTTGTTCACGAGTCGCTCGACGCGATGAAGAAGGAGCATTTCCTCCTCCCCGCCCTAGCACACATGATTGAAAACAGTGATGTCACCATCTTCTGCACAGAGGCAGAGGTCCCGCAATGCAAGACCTTCTTCGCCGGGGCAAAGTTCGACGAGGAGAACGTAGTCGATCTGCTTGCATTTCAGGGCATCCCGTTCCCAAGGATGAAAGAGTTCACTTTCGGGACGGCTATGGGGGAGGAGATCGAGGACGGTTCATTGTTGGGCGCCGCGGTCACGGTCGGAACGAGCAACGAAGGGTCAGGTCTAGACGCCAGGAAGTTTTACGCAAACAGGGAGGGCGCGGGAAAGAACGGCTCGTCATTCGTTCTGCAGGACGGCGACTTCAAGCCCATGGTGGAGCGCTTGATCGTGGGACGAACGGACGGGATCAGGTGAGGAAGGGAGACAGACAGCAGCAAAGCGAGACGGGTAGCGGGCAGGCGGGCGGGGGGCGGGGGGGGGGGGGTGAGAGAAGGGCAAACCTTCGCGCTGGAGATGCAAAAATGCCAAGCAAAAAACCAAACTAACACGGGGGTTTTTTTTGCAGCACCACGCTAATCAGCCCCGGTGGAATCGTGGTGAAACTTTGCCATGCACTCACACACCTATGCTGGAACGAGCGAGACGCAGAGGGGAACCCAATCAAGAACATCGGGGACCTCTTCAAGGCCAGGTATGGTTTTGAGGGCGACTATTTTTATAAATTTCAGAATGATTCTTCTAACGTCGCCGACCTTAAAAGTGAGTATGAGCAATACATGTCCGGCGTCGACATACCAGTCCCCGCGCCACCTGAGGACTGGAAAAATGATGATGACTGAAAATGAAGAAAAAGAACGGTGCCTCCCTCATTGTTGGACACCGAAAGTCAACAACTAGGAAAATAAATCCAGGAACGACGTGAAAATGGGGGATGCGATTAAGAGGGGGGGATATGATTAAGAGACAGACACAATACCTAGAGTGAAATCTGGGAGTTCTCTAATCACTGAATTTAACCCAAACAGTATTGTCGTTTGTTATCAAACATGGTATCAAACATTAGTTTCAAAACCCTAACCCCCCATTCCCAGGGATTCCCCTGCGGGTACGCTGGCGGAGTTTTAAGGTCCCTCTTTCCGTCCATCACGACCTATCTTTCAGCGCCCCGGCACCCAAACCCCCTCTCATTCATTAATGATGGTGGCGAGGTAGTTGGGGAAGCAGACTGATCTGTCCCTGTCCCTGTCCCTGTCCCTGTCCCTGTCCCTGTCCCTGTCCCTGTCCCTGTCCCTGTCCCTGTCCCTGTCCCTGTCCCTGTCCCTGTCCCTGTCCTTGCCCTTGCCCCCCTTACTCCTCGTCCGATGTGTCCTCGTCCGATATGTCCGCCTACTCTGAGGTGCAGTTGTTTTGGCCCTGTACGTACTTTCCGGAGCCAGAGGTAGTACCACTAGGGCAATCAACGCATGGTCCGTTAGTGTCGGGTTTCAGACTAGTTGTTGCTTGGCCGGAGTTAGTGAACATGCCAGTAAAACTCCCGACTTTGCATACGTTCCAGCCTGTGACGTCCTTGTCAAAGGCACTTGCGTAATTGAACATAAACGCCATATTCGTGACACTCGAGACATCCCAACTCCCAATATCCTGGTTGAAGACTTCTGCGAAACTGCGTTGAATTCAATGCCGAGTGGTGATGTGCAAATGAGATTTGCGTGTGCGTGTGTGCATGTTAGAATGAGAAGCAAGTGTATTACTTAAAATAGAATGCAGCAAAGATAACACGCAAACCACGAAAACCACCACTCCAGAGCATCTCTCAATACTCACAAGAACATACCCTCCATGTCAGTGACACTGGAGACGTCCCAACTCCCAATATCCTGGTTGAAGGCATAAGCCTCACTGTGTTGAATTAATGCCGAGTGCAGATGTGCGAGATGAGATTTGCGCGTGCGTGTGTGCATGTTAGAATGAGAAGCAAGTGTATTACTTAAAATAGAATGCAGCAAAGATAACACGCAAACCACAAAGACCTCCACTCCAAAGCATCTCTCAATACTCACTCGAACATAAACCCCATGTTAGTGACACTGGAGACATTCCAACTCCCAATATCCTTGTTGAAGAGCTTTGCGGAACTGCGTTTAATTCAAGGCGAGTGGAGATGTGCGAGATGAGATTTGCGTTTGCGTTTGTGAATGTTAGAATGAGAAGCGAGTGTATTACTTAATATAGAATGCAGCAAAGATAGCACGCAAACCACGATGATCTCATCTCCAAAGCACATCTCAATACTCACACGAACATACGATTCATGTCAGTGACACTGGAGACGTCCCAACTCCCAATATCCTGGTTGAAGGCATAAGCCTCACTGTGTTGAATTAATGCCGAGTGTAGATGTGCGAGATTAGATTTGTGTGTGCGTGTGTGAATGTTAGAATGAGAAGCAAGTATATTACTTAAAATAGAATACAGCAAAGATAGCACGCAAACCACGAAAACCGCCACTCCAGAGCATCTCTCAATACTCACAAGAACATATACTTCATATCAGTGACACTAGAGACGTCCCAACTCCCAATATCCTGGTTGAAGGCATAAGCCTCACTGTGTTGAATTAATGCCGAGTGCAGATGTGCGAGATGAGATTTGCGTGTGCGTGTGTGAATGTTAGAATGAGAAGCGAGTATATTACTCAAAATATAATGCAGCAAAGATAGCACGCATACCACGAAGACCTCATCTCCAAAGCACATCTCACTACTCACGCGAACATAGCCGTCATGTCAGTGACACTCGAGACATTCCATCCGCTGATGTCCTCGTTGAATGCAGATTTGGATTCGAATGCCTTCGACATGTCAGTGACATCCCTCGTGCACCTGCTCAGCCGGCGATTTAATTTTGGTCCACAGGGGGCGGATTGCCGAGAGGAGAATATGAGGGTTAGTTGTTACTGGGGGTCGCGTGTTCACCCTCCCGTGATGCTTCGTTGTCCCGTCCTACTTTGTCCGCTTGCCCACCACATAGCCCCCATCTGCATCCCCTCTACCCGCTTGTTCTTCAAACTACTTACCAGTCCGTGATGTTGCCGTATGTGATTGTCGCCAGGGTAGAATTAGAAAACCAGAGATCAAGTGCCGTTCCGAAACTACCATTGTCGAGGCAGGGAAGCGAGGTGCAATTGTTTTGGCCCTGTACGTACTCTCCGGAGCCAGAGGTCAAACCAGTAGGGCAATCAATGCACTGTCCGTTAGCATCGGGTACCAGAGTTGTTTCTACTTGGCCGGAGAGAGTGAACATGGAACCAAAATTGCCATCCGAAACTTTGCAGACGTTCCAGACCGTGACGTCCTTGGCAAAGGCTCTTGCGGCATAGAACAAAAACTTCATGTCAATGACATTAGAGACATCCCAACTCCCAATATCCTGGTTGAAGACTTTTGCCGCACTGCGTTGATTTCAAGGCCGAGTGGTGATGTGCAAATGAGATTTGCGTGTGCGTGTGTGCATGTTAGACTGAGAAGCGAGTATATTACATAATATAAAATGCGCAAATATAACATGCAAACCACAAGAACACCACTCCAAAGCATCACTCAATACTCACAAGAACATACCAATCATGTCGGTGACACTTGAGACATCCCAACTCCCAATATCCTGGTTGAAGACAGCTGCTTCACTGCGTTGATTTCAATGCCGAGTGGAGATTTGCGAGATGAGATTTGCGTGTGCGTGTGTGAATGTTAGAATGAGAAGCAAGTATATTACTTAAAATGGAATGCCACAAAGATAACACGCAAACCACGAAGACCTCATCTCAAAAGCATCTCAGAATACTCACCCGAACATATACTTCATATCAGTGACACTCGAGACATCCCAACTTCCAATATCCTGGTTGAAGACTAAAGCGTTACTGCGTTGAATTCAATGCGGAGTGGAGATGTGCGAGATGAGATTTGCGTGTGCGTTTGTGAATGTTAGAATGAGAAGCGAGTGTATTACTTAAAATGGAATGCAGTAAAGATAGCACGCAAACCACGAAGGCATCATCTCCAGAGCATTTCTCAATACTTACTAGAACATTGCATCCATTTCAGTGACACTCGAGACATCCCAACTCCCAATATCCTGGTTGAAGACTTCTGCGTAACTGCGTTTAATTCAAGGCCGAGTGGTGATTTTCGAAATGAGATTTGCGTGTGCGTGTGTGAATGTTAGAATGAGAAGCGAGTATATTACTTAATATAGAATGCAGCAAAAATAACACGCAAACCACGATGACTTCCTCTCCAAAGCATCACTCAATACTCACAGGAACATATACTTCATGTCAGTGACACTGGAGACGTCCCATTCGCTGATGTCCTCGTTGAATGCAACTTTGCCTTCGAATGCATTCGACATATCAGTGACATTCTTCGTGCACCTGCTCAGCCGGCGATTTAATTTTGGTCCGCAGGGGGCGGATTGCCGAGAGGAGAATATGAGGGTTAGTTGTTACTGGGGGTCGCGTGTTCACCCTCCCGTGATGCTTCGTTGTCCCGTCCTACTTTGTCAGCCTGCCCAACACATAGCCCCCTCTGCATTTTCTCTACTCGCTTGTTCTTCCAACTACTTACCAGTCCGCGATGTTGCCGTATGTGATTGTCGCAAGGGTAGAATTAGAAAACCAGAGATCAAGTGCCTTTCTGAAGGTAATATCGTCGAAACAGGGTAGAGTAGGCGCAGGCATCGGGCTGTCAGTTGGCAGCGGAGTTGTGGGCGCAAGCGTAGGCCTATTGCCCTTGTTGCCCTTGGTGCCCTTGGTGCCCTTGGTGCCCTTGGTGCCCTTGGTGCCCTTGGTGCCCTTGGTGCCCTTGTTGCCCTTTTTGCTCTTCGTAGAACTACCAAGAGTGGTTGCTTCAACAGAAGTGGTTGCTTTGTTGACTTCTTTCAACACATCCGTGCTGGTGCTGTAAGAAAGGCCTCTTGAAGGGGACCTCAGCGATCTGTCAGTCCCGTGGCTAGTGATGACGAGGAATACCAAAACTAGCAGCAAAGTAGCGAACGAAGTTACTAGTGACTTCATCTTTGTCAAAATGAATATGACCAATTTTCAACGGCAAGGGCGAAGGAAAAGGGCAATTTGTGTGAGACATTGCACGCTATGAGGACAGAATAAGTCTCTACTATTGTTTTGAAGGGTGTTTGTGCGTTATGTACGTATGTTTACAACTTCTAAGGGCTCAATCGACCAGAATGTTGAGTAGAAAGCACAGATGCGAGAACGAGGCGGATATCAAAATACCCTATTTTTCTTGATTGAATAGTAGCGGGGGGGGAGAAAAGCAGTGGTCGATACAAACAAGTGATTCCAAAGCGTTTGCAACTCCTTCAACGCTTACCTCTGTCTGATGAAATCTTTTATGAGTTGATTTGTTTGGTCCTGGAACACTGTGCAAATGAATGGAAAATGGCTTGGGAAAGTGCAGTGAAATCAAAAAGTGGGAATAGCCAACTTTTTATCCAATTCGGAGGAGAGAAGGATGTTGAAGTACGTGGTTGTGCAAAACAATTAAAGTTTCGACGCAAATATTTTGAGTTTGGAGGCCAAGGGAAAAGATGAAGGTGAGTTAGAAGGTTTGAGATTTTTCCGCGCGGCTTCGTCTATAAAAATAACACTCAAGTGTGACCCGTTCAAATAGGGAGTGGAATATGCAAAAACAAGCAAAATCGCAAAGGCCTCAGAGGGGGTCAATCCTAATTTCACCCTGGCTGGCTTCGCTCGACAAATTTCACCACTTCCTTCTTGCAATTTTCTTCTCCCATGTCTACCTCAACAGCCTCGTCTTCGGGCTCATCTGAGCCCAGCTTCTCGCCCTTTGTTGCTGTAAGTGTCAAGTCTTATCCCCTTCCCCCCCCCAACTTTGTCCACATGACTATTTCTCACACTCTTCCCACCGCCTGTCAAAACCCTTACCCTGAAAGTTATGCTTCACCATAAACTACGTCATGGGAACCGGTTTCTTGACCCTTCCTTGGGCCTTTTTGAACGCCGGATTGGTCCTCTCAATCGTCACCATGTTCTTCACTGGTGTAATTTCGGACATCTCCAAAGACTGGGTCCTCAACTCCATGGCCCGCGCCGAGGCCGTCGAGTCGGACCGCCAGGCTTCCTCCAAGGACGCTAGCACCCGCCTTATCGAACGCCCCCCCTCCCCTCCCCCCTCCCTCCCCGTGGTTTCCCACCGTAAGTTCGAGGTCATCGAGCTCTGCAAGATATTCCTCCCCCCCCTAGGACCCAGGCTCTACACTGCGACCTTCTCGCTCTACATGTACGGGACCCTCTGGGCCTACACCACGGTCTTTGGGACCGCCATGGTCTCCGCCCTTCCCCTCGGCACAAAGGACGACTACCTCCTTTATGTGGTAGTGTTTGCTGCCATCACCGTACCGCTGACCTGCATGGAGCTCAAGGAGCAGGTCAAGGTCCAGGTCTCCCTCTCCGTCTGCAGGATGGTCCTCGTCGTCGTAATTCTAGGGACCGTCCTCGCCGCCTGGAACGCTGGTGAAGGTCAGTTTGACGAGGTGGACGGTCCTCAAAAAATACCTCTCGTGGACGTTAAGGGTTTCTACAAGCTCCTCCCGATTGCGGTATACGCGAACATATACCACCACTCGATACCTGGCCTCAGCCACCCCGTCAAAGACAAGCGCAAGCTCGGGGTAATCTTCAGGGTGGTGTTCCTTGTCATGGGCATCTGCTACGTGTCCCTCGGAGGGATCGTGGGGTGGTACTTTGGGGACGGTTTGAACGAGCCCGGTAAGAGCAGCTGCAATCTAATGTGGCACGACTACCTCGGCGGGACTGGAGAGTGCAGCAAAAACTGCGATGACGGGAGCGACGACAAGGTATGGAAGGGGAGGTTATGGTGGGCAAGCGCGGCGAGCTTCTACGCGGTACTGTTCCCGGCGCTGGACGTGCTCAGCGCGTTCCCTCTAAACGGGATAACTCTGGGTAACTGCCTCCTTGGGAGCTACCACGGCGAGGGCGTGAGGGAGGTGGAGGGAGTGAGGGCAAAGGTCTTGCCTTGGAGGGTCGCGGCGAGCCTGCCGAGCATCGTGGGGGCTGCGTTCGTCAGGGACCTGGGGACCATCACTGACTACACAGGGGTGACTGGCTTCTTGATTGCGTTTGTCTTCCCGGCGTACTTGAACATCAGGAGCAGGAGGGAGGCCAAGAGGAGGGGGCTTGGTGGAAGGACAGCATACGAGGGGTGGGGGAGCGGGGACTGGGCGAGCTGGGGGGGGGTGGCGTTCGGGGGATTTATGGTGGTATTCGTGTTAGCCAGCTTGGGGATTGAGGCGGCGGAAGGGGACGGGGAGGAGGAGAGGAGGAGATTGCGTTGGTGAAGATAGAAAATATAGAGTCGCCAATTGAAACGACAAAAGATTAAGCCATTATTCTCGTCCCCTAAAACCCATAACAACCCCCAACTTAGAGACTGTGTCTTGGTCAAGGTGGGAATGAATTACACTGCAGGAACGTCACCGCCTAGTGGGGTGAGAATTTGGATGACTGAACTGGGGGGCGTTGAGATATACTGAGAATGACGGTCGCCAATCTGCTTCCCCCTGAGAATAATTAGAAACAAAAACAAAAAAAATCAGAACGCAAGAACCCGCTTTCTCACACTTCCAGTTCTTCCACTTATGGTTTTTCTTAAGCTAGCTTTCTCGGCGGCGTTCCTGGCCATCAATTGGTCGTCTGTCTCAGCTGGGGACTTAGATGATACTACAACGTCACGATTTCAAGTGTGAGTGGAGAACTTTCCCAATAAATCCTCCAATTCCGAGAGCATCTTTTACCCGATTTCTTTATTTCTCTTACACTTTCTCCCTCCACCATCCATTCACAGCGAGGTCCCATCTCATCTCTTTCGTGATGAGGGTACGTACACCATCTAACTTTACTATATTCTCAAAATCCTCACACAACCCTTTCCGACCCTTCCCCTTCCATCCCCCCTCCCCCCTCCTCTCCCAGGTTACCGGCACCGCGAGGCTCTCTTCGGCGGGATTCCTTATGGACATGAAATATCTCAGATGGTATATTATGCGGACTCTGATCTTTGCGAAGAGCAGGTTGATACCCGCAAGGGTTATCCCTGCACACTTGAGAGTGATGGAAAGGTGAGCCCGTGGGTCGGTGATGTTGTTTTCTTGCTGCCTACCCCCTTGCTGTCGGGCATACTTCCTCGCTGTCCAACTTCCAATGTCTCCCCCTCCTATTGACACTCGCCATCCCCCCAGTGCAAGAAGTGGGAATCCCCCTTCATCTTGATGGTTGATCGTGGGGAATGTATGTTTGTCGAGAAGGTCAGGAAAGCTCAGATCGCCGGCGCCGCCGCCGTCCTTATCGCTGATAATATTTGCACCTGTGATTCTCAAAACGCCAACACGTGCCAAAGCAACCCTGGAGAGGTGAGTCAACAGTGCCCTTTCATTACAATGTCACACCTCCACCGCAAACATTACTAACCCCCCCCCCCCCCCCCCCTCTTCTTAGGCATGTGAGGGAGTGGAGCCCATCATGGCTGACGACGGAAGCGGTGGCGACATCACCATCCCAGCCTTCCTGCTTTTCAAGGAGGACGCCGACACCCTCAAGGAGGTTCTCGTCAACCAGAACGGTCTCGTCCAGGTCAAGATGACGTGGGACACCCCCGCGCCTGATGACAGAGTTGAGTGGGAGTTCTGGCACAGCCCCACCGAGGAGACAACGAAGGTGAGGGGGCGTTGGATGTGGTCTGGATGCGAGCTTCCAATCATCTGCAATCTGACCACCGTTCTTAACCCTCCAACCCCTAATCCCCATCTCCCCCCCTCTCCCCACAGCACTTCCAATCGGTTTTTGAAGCTGATACGAAAGCTCTCGGCACTCACGCTTTTTTCACCCCTCACTTTGCCATTTGGCAGAGGTCTCAGTGCATCGGCAACAACGTCTGCGATGGCCTCTGCACTAACGGCGGGAGGTACTGCGCTGATGATCCCGACGGCCCAGGTTCCATCAACGGGGCTGACGTTGTCATTGAGAGGTGAGGGTGGCCAGAAAGGGTGGCAGCACCACGACAACTCCTTACTAACGCGAGCCCGTTCCTTCCATCAATATACAATCATGTTCGCTTCGCTTCCCCCCCCCTTCACAGCCTGAGGAGGATCTGCATTTGGAATACCCACGGCACTGACGGCGTTGGGCAAAAGTGGTGGAGATACATCAAGGAGTTCGGGGAGACTTGCGACGACGTCAAATACCCAGAGAGGGTGAGCCTACTAAACATATGGCAACCACAACGCTTCTTATCTCAGCACTAACCCTTTCGCGATTCGGTCCGGTTCGTTGCCACGTAGTTCCCTTCCCCCCAGGACTTCTCTTGCGCCACCAGCGCCATGAAAAAGGCGGGGATTGATCACAGTGCCATCGAGAGCTGCATGCTCCAGAGCGGCGGCACCACCTCAACTGGCACGAATGTCCTCTTGGACAATGAGATTTCTGCCCTGGAACAGGTGAGAACGGCGGAGTTGTACCGATGGCGACAGTAATCGCATTTTGTAAGCAAGCTCGCAAGTCCCGTCGCCTTGCTGACCTTCTCTTCTCCCTCCCCCCCCTTGCCGCAGTCTGGAGTGTTCATTTTCCCTGCGATTACAATCAACAATAAGCTCATGTTCGGCAAGATCGACAACAGGAACGTCTTCAACGCCATATGCGCCGGTTTCCTCGACGGTACCTCGCCTGACATTTGTGACAAGTGCGAGGGCTGCGCCTCCAGCGAGCTCGAGCACTGCGCGTCCTCTGGGGTCTGCTCAGGAGGCGGAGGTTCAGGCTCCGGGGGCAAGAGTGGTGGGGGTGTGAGCACGGGAACCCTCGTGTTCTCCCTTCTCTTCACGGTGGGGATCATGGGAGGGGCAGGATTCGTCTACTATAGGCGCCAGCAGGCGGAAATGCGGGACCAGGTTCGCGGGATCCTCGCGGAGTACATGCCGCTTGACGATGACGGGCTGTCGACCCAGCTTACGAGCAAGGGGAGTGGCACATCCATATGAGGCCGGGGGTACATTTTTTGAAAACTGGGGCGAATAAAGAAAACTAGAGATTCGCGGTATGATTCGTAAAAATTGTTGGGCTCTCGGACTTACTTTATGCTGTCCACGCTCGTCTTGTCCGTTGTCTTCCCGCACCCTCGCTGATCTGTCCCTTGGACTTCAATAATTACATCAACCCCACCAGGATCCACGACAACGCAAGAAGCATCTGTCGCTTCAACCTCCGCCGTGTACTTCTGTAGAAGGCTGGCGGGGAAATCCTTATCCACCCCAGGGTTTCTGGTGTCCAGATACATTACGGTGTAGAGATACTTTTCTCCGATACTATCAGCAGCACAAGTCGCACAGAAGAGGCCACAAGACAGATAGTAGGCAACTTGGCAGACCGTCCAATCGTCTTGGTTAGTTGAAGCACGTACAATTCTCCGTTTCGTAACCTTTGCGAGAGAGAACTGGATTGGAGAGGGGGGTAAGAATCTAGGTAAGAACTTGAAGTTCGCAGAGAATCGGAGAGGGGCAGAGGCAAATATGTTATGGGTGAAAGCGTCGACATGCAAAAACATGTTACCATACATTATGAGTACCATCTCGTCCAGATTCTATGCTACACGAACAAACACACACACACTTACCTTCCCAAAAGCATTATTTGATCTTCGTGAGAGCACAAGATCTCCTACCTCAAACTCTGGAGGTCTGTTACCTATCTGACCCTCTCGAGAGGTGAAACTGCCCTTCGCCATTGGCCGAGCTGCGGGTGTTATAAAGATTTCAAAAGGGTTTTCCTAAATAAATGAATGGAATGAAAAAGTAGTCAATTATTCTTTCTCTCAAAATCTTTCCTTCCGCCACCTGCGCGTAAATGGCATCATTGGTTGAACGAAGTTCACCACACTCCTCTCGAAGCATTATTGATAGGCTATTGGAGACGGACCTAGTCTTCCTCTCTGGTGAGTCTCAAGAATCTTGCACTTTGTTATCCTCCCCTTGCTAACACGGTTTGCGTTCAATTAGTTTACGGCTTTCTGTCCGCACGAGATGTTTGTCGATTCCATTTCATGACAAGC
>BRYA01000408.1:0-17760 GCA_030267965.1 Triparma columacea
ATGGAGTGCGAAAGAGTCACTGCTAAAGTGTCGAGCGGCTCAATCTGAAGAGGAAGGGGAGACTACAATGTCGTGTTCCCCACCTCCAAGGTCTTCACAGACGCTCCGTCTGCTTGACCTCCAAAAAACCCCACTTCTAACGAAGGTGGAGCGCGAAAGAGTCACTTCTAAATGTTGAGCGACTCCATCTGAAAAGGAAGGGGAGACGATAATGTCGCGTTCCCCACCTCCAAGGTCCTCACAGACACTCCGTCTGCTTGACCTCCAAAAGCCCCACTTCCCATGAAGATGGAGTGCGAAAGAGTCACTGAGCGACTCAATCTGAAAAGGGTGCTGCAAGGGCGACAGACCCATCGCGCTTGTCACCAAGGTCCTCACAGACACTCCCAGAACAGAAGGGGAAAGCGAAGGTATTTCCAACCTCCAAGGTCCTCACTGACGCTTCGTCTGCTTGACCTCCTAACCCCATTTCAACTGAAGATGGAGCCCGAAAGAGTCACTGCTACATGTTGAGCGGACTCAATCTAAAGAGGGAGGGGAGACCACACTGTCGTGTTTCCCATCTCTAAGGTCCACACAGACACTCCGACCGCTTGACCTCCACCTCCCCAAGTTGAGCGCCTCAATCTGAGGATGGAGGGGAGGTACAATGTTGCGTTCCCCACCTCCAAGGTCCTCGCAGACACTCTGTCAGCTTGACCTCCAGAACCCTTCTAACAAAGACGGAGGGCGAGAGAGTAACTGCTAACTGTTGAGCGACTCAATCTGAAAGGAGGGGGAGACGACAATGTCGCGTTCCCCACCTCCAAGGTCCTCACAGACACTCCGTCTGCTTGACCTCCGAAACCCCACTTCCCACGAAAGTGGAGCGCGAAAGAGTCACTGAACGATTCAATCTGAAGGGCATGCTGCGAGAGCGACAGTCCCATCGCGCTCGTCAACACAGGAGGGGAAAGGGTAAATGTTTCCAACCCCCAAGGTCCTCGCAGACACTCCGTCTGCTTGACCTCCAAAAACCCCACTTCTAACGAAGATGGAGCGCGAAAGAGTCACTTCTAAATGTTGAGCGACTCAATCTGACGAGGAGAGGGAGACGACAATGTTGTGTTCCCAACCTCCGAGGTCCTCGCAGACACTCCGTCAGCTTGACCTCCAAAAACCCCACTTCCAACGAAGATGGAGCGCGAAAGAGTCACTTCTAAATGTTGAGCGGCCCAATCTGACGAGGAAAGGGAGACGACAATGTTGTGTTCCCAACCTTCAAGGTCCTCGCAGACACTCCGTCTGCTTGACCTCCAAAAAACCCACTTCTAACGAAGGTGGAGCGTGAAAGAGTCACTTCTAAATGTTGAGCGACTCAATCTGATGAGGGAAGGGAGACGACAATGTTGTGTTCCCCACCTCCAGGGTCCTCGTAGACACTCTGTCTGCTTGACCTCCCAAAAACCCCACTTCTCACGAAGATGGAGAGCGAAAGAGTCACTTCTAAATGTTGAGCGACTCAATCTGATGGGGGAAGGGAGACGACAATGTTGTGTTCCCCACCTCCAGGGTCCTCGCAGACACTCTGTCTGCTTGACCTCCCAAAAACCCCACTTCTCACGAAGATGGAGAGCGAAAGAGTCACTTCTAAATGTTGAGCGACTCAATCTGATGGGGGAAGGGAGACGACAATGTTGTGTTCCCCACCCCCAAGGTCCTCACTGACCCTCCGTCTGCTTGACCTCCACATCCCCACTTCACACGAAGATGGAGAGCGAAAGAGTCACTTCCAGCTGATGAGCGACTCAATCTGAAAAAGGGAGGGGAGACGACAATGTTGTGTTTCTCACCTCCAAGGTCCTCACAGACACTCCGTCTGCTTGACCTCCACATCCCCACTTCCCACGAAGATGGAGAGCGAAAGAGTCACTTCCAGCTGTTGAGCGACTCCATCTGAAAAGGGAGGGGAGACGACAATGTTGTGTTCCCCACCTCCAAGGTTCTCACAGACACTCCGTCTGCTAGACCTCAAAAACCCCACTTCCCACGAAGATGGAGTGCGAGAGAGTCACTGAGCGACTCAGTCTGACAAGCGAGTTTATATTAGTGTTGTGGGCGTGCTCCATTCATTTATTTTTTGGGTTCTACGGAGGTCTATCTTCCTCGTGAGCAGCCGGCTTATGTTACAGGGGCAGAACGTGTTGCATTCATTTATTTTTGGGGTCTACGGAGGTCTCTCTTCCTCGTCAACCGTTTTCCTCCATGGTCTAACGCCCTTCGTTTCCTGGGATTGTGTTTTGATATCGAATTATTTTTAGATATCGAGATTCATATCCTCAGTAGGCAGCCGTGGTGGTTTGCGGAAAATCTGTGTTCTGCTAACTAGCTCGGCCGTATTATACCCGCAACTTATAACTTCTTAAATCTCGATATTGTCTAGAATGGATGAGTTCAGCAACTCATTTTTATGTGCTTGTATCAATGGGATCGTAAGTTTCCATCATCGTCACCCTATCCTTAGTCATGAACCCCGGGGGTACCGCCTAAGAGGCGTTTATACCGTGTGGGCCCAAATTTCATGACCTTTTTTGTGGCTAAAGCTGCCGCCTCAGCGGGATTTAGGTACATAACGAACCAATCATTGAAAAATTCCCCTATACGTGACGCTAATCCTACGTGAAGGGGCCGGGGCCCCCTAGTAGCGCACGAACTTTCTTATCAAGCAGGAAAATTTATGTCTTCTCCCCGCCTCAAGATCCTTCTAACTTCCAATTTCCTAAGAGGGAAGCGAAAAAAAGTCTCCAACCTCAAACCTGACCTGCAAAAACCTGGCACCTTCTGGTCTCCCCGCTCGTCGTTTTTGTTGCTTACTGCGCTCAGTGGCCGTGTTTGTCTTTTTGTGGTCTCAACCACACCACGAGAGGCTGATAAACAACCCTCACGAGCAAGGACCAACATAATAATCAATCTGTTGTTTGCTAGGAGCTGTTGCTTGGAATGGAATCCTCTTCGTCCAGTTCGGATATTTTGCCGGGTCCTAGGGGGCTTCTAAGGTACTCCTTCGGTCGGGAAGGCAGCAATGGTCAGACAGGGAAATTGAGTGGGGTGGTGGCTCCGGAAGACCAAGACTACTCGTTTGCAGCCTCTATGTTAGAGAACGAGGAGACATCTGAAGCAAGGTTTCATGGTGCTATGTCTGACACCGGGTTTGAGATGAGCGACGTGCAAGAGCAAACTAAGTCCGAGCTGGAGACGGCCATTTTTACCACTTGGGTGAAGAAAAAATACGAGGCTGAGGTGAGTTTCGTCTGCTTCTTCTGTATTGAAAATGCCGGCAGTAGGCCGAGCACTCCCAACCTGACTCTTCTTCATTATTGGTTCCCCCTCAGGTTATGGCTCTCAAACAGCACAGGAATCCCTTTGAGATGAAACCATTAATAAAGGGTAAGGGAAAGGAGGGGAAGATATTGTCTGCTCTGGCTAAGGACTTCTTTGCTACTTCTCGGAATGTCGTGTCGGACGCCACCGAGCGCTTGCATGATTTAGACTCTGAAGTATCAATGGACGATCTTAATCTCGTTCTTGGGAGTGCGGTTACCTGCTTCACTACCAAGACCGAATTGCCTGCGCCCCAGACTGGTGATGGGCCTGGCAGTGATGATAGCAGTAGTGTCAGCGGAGTCTCGGCTACTCCGTCATCAAGTCCTGAAGTCAGTGAAGTCGTTCCTGTGGAAAAATCGAAAAGAGAGATTGGCTCTCGCGCAGGAGGGCGCACATCGTCCTCTGTTGCATCGTCTGTAATTGAGTCCACATCATCCTCTGTTGCACCGTCTGAAATTGAGTCCACAAGGCTCCCCGCTCCAGCTTCAATTCTCTCCAACTCCTCCGAATCTACTGACTCTCGATCCGATGGTGAGACGAGGGGAGACTTGCTCTTAAGCACATCGCAATCTCCTTTCTTTGACGACAGCTCGCCTATTCATCTCCACGCGGCTACCTTGGACGAGGATTCTTCCCAAAGTGAGGCGGTCGGTAACCGCGCGAAAGTTAGTGTTAAAGAGCTCGAAAAGCAGTTTATGGAGACAGCCAGGTTACATTACAAGGCGCGCGTTCTCTGGGCCTTGATCTTGACCATAGTAGGCTACATGGGCATCAGCTACATGACTGTTAATACTATAATTGACTACTTCATGAATGTCCCAGGAGGAAACAATGAAGAAGACATGCTAAGGCAGGACTTTGACCTGATGCTAATGGTCCGAGGTTACAGCTTTGCGCACTTAGAGCTTCAATTATATTTCACTATCCGGCTTACCATGGGAACGCTTCTAAGCTGGGTCATAGCTGTCGTCCTCACCCCGAATTCTATACACGATTCCGTCATGCTCTTCTTCAGTCTCGCTTTCCTTTCCGCCATGACGTACTTCACTTACGAGGTTCTTATTTTAAACGTCTTCAAACTCATTATCGGTTGCGAATACATTACCAAAAAGAGAGATGATGGTGATCCACCATTTCCTCTATTGTGGTATTTTCGTGACTTGAGTGATCCGGAAAAACCTTTGACATGTGAGTGCAAGTGCGCCTTCTTCCCGCGAGGAGGAGCACTGATGCTTGCGCCCTTTATTTCGATAAGACCTCACTCAACCCTTCGATCGTCGCCGCAGATGCATCGGAATTATGCGTGCCAGATTCATTCAGGTCAATTTACGTGCTCGTACCCGTCGTTGAAGTATATGCCCTTCAATTCATCAGGATGACACTCAGGAAGCACTGGCACCTGCAGACGTGCTACCTGTATTCCTACATTCTTCTCTTTGTCGTGCTGCAGTCCGAACTCAAGAAGTTTGACCCGTTTGAATCTGATTCGCTTCAAAATGAATGGCGTGGTCGTGAAGGGGACCACGATGATAAGGTACTTTCTGCTATTGATCACCTCTTTTCCGCCAATATTGTCACGGGCACATTTATTCATATGGCGGTGATGTACAGGGAAATGCACTACAACAAGCAGGCAAAGAATAAATTCAAAGATGAGGCCAATGCCATTCTCGCCATTGACAAGATCCGAAGATCGCAGATGCTTATGTACATGCAATTGCAGCATGAAGTGCAAAACGCCATGATCGCGATTGAGGGCACTGTTGCAGGAATGTTGTCAGCTATGTTAGGCAACGAGGTTGTCTCTCCTGACGAGGGGGCGGGGAATGCGGGGGAGACCAGAGAGGACGAAGTCGTAACTGAGATGAAGAACGTACTCAGCAATGTCATTTTCATCAAGCGTTCGATCCACCACCACGACATGATTAGACAAATCAACGATAGGAATTACATCACGAGAAGTGTGTGGGAAAGTATGGATGATATCATATCCATGCTCACGGAGGGTGAAAAGAATGTCTGTATAAAGTACAGGAGAGGAATCGAAAGAATCAATGGCAAGATTCAACCAACTGATTTCTGCCTCGATGCGGATGCCCTTTGCTTCATCATGGCGGATGCGATAAGGAACGCCAAAAAATACGGGCCTCAAGATCAAGAGGTTACAATATGTTTTGACTACGACGGAGATTACTTGACGGTGGACTGCCAGAACAAGGTAAATCCTTTGAAGTACAAACCTCTAACTCATCAGCGTATAAAACAGATTTTCGCGAGGGAGGCGGACCAGGCGTTGAAGGGATTCGTAAGCAGCAACCTTGGCCTACCCGCGGCCTACGATGCGGCGAGATTTCTTCCCAACATCACGCTGAACTTCTACGACAACCATTTGGACCCACGTTACGGTGTTGACCCAAATTTCAATATCATCGTTCACTTCGAGGTCAAGTGCAAGTGCAAGTCAAGGAGGAGTGAGGTCTATGCCTTGCACCTTCCTGCTCATATTGTGGGTTTCGCAATTGACGACAGCCTAGTGGCGAGGAGGACGTCAGCTCTTCTTTTGGAGAAGGTTTTGAAGCTAGACAAAGTAACCCTATTGGGCGAGACCAAGGAGGAGGTTTTGAGTGCTATCCCCAAAATATTGGGGGTAGAAGAAGGCTATGAGACGGCCGGGATCGTACTGCTAGACCAGAACATTGACTTTAGTGATGGCGCGAGGATTCTTGGGACCAATATTGCCAAGATTCTTCATGATGAAGGCTACAACGGGTTGGTGGTCATACTGACGGCCAATGCGAGCAGAAGCGACGTTGCTCTTTACATGAAGGTTCCAGGGGTGGACTGCGTTTGTGGAAAGCACATGACAACTACGCAGAAGAGGAACGTCATCATGAAAGCATGGCATAGGAAACGAAATCATAGGCGCCCCAGAAAGAGCTGGGTACCTGCAATGCATGCTACAGAACTGTACTAGGGCATTTCAAGTGCCTCAAGCCTTTTGGACAGCGATAGAAATTCCTAGATATAGATTCAGAACATTATTTTGTTCTGTTTTTGTTACGGAATGTTTTATTGAAAGGTCTATATTATTATACCACCGCCCCGTTCACACCAACGCACTTCCCTGCTACCAGCAAGAGTACCTCGTCAGTAACGTTGCAAACCTCGGCGAGGCTCTTGCTCTTGCCGTTCTTGTTATCAAGTAGGCACCTGCAAAAGGCGGCCACCCCTAGCTTGGGGGCCTTTTCTATGTGCTCGAGGAGAATGGAAATTGGAGGATCCATCTGCGCCCAGACCCTGAGGAAGATCTCGACGGCAAATGCTACTGGAGGGGGCGACACAGAGGAGAAGGACGTCGAGAAATCGTTGAAGGTTCGGATCGAGAGTACGTGAGTTTGGAGAAGGTTGAGAGCGGAGTGCGCAGCCACGGTTGCGGAAGAGGATACTTGGTCCTGGGAGCGGGGGTCGACCTCTATCCAATCTTCTTCGACCTCGAGCCCTCTAACGATCCGCTCTGCCCTCTCCATGTCTAAATTCGCCCCGTAGTAAGTTTTCAGGCAATGGCATCCCTTGAGAATTATCCCGGTCTCCCCCCCGTAAACGATGCCTGCTAACCAGACTTCTTCAGCGGCCCCTAGGAGTCTGAGAACATCCCGTTTTTCAGACTCTGGAGTGAAGGGTATGCAAGAGGTTGAGGTGGAGAGGAGGGTGGATAGGGGTTGAGGGGCGTGGGAAGGCGAGAGTTGGTAAGACATTTTCCCGGCCTTCTTAAGCACTAAGAGAGACCCGATTACGAGCTTCCACTTAACCGGGGATCGCCTGTCGTATGGGGTAGAGGTGGAGTCCGAAGGTCGGGTGAGGTCTTGAAAAAGGTGGAATGGAGAGGTTGCGGAGGATGCAGGTGGAGGGGGGGGGAAAGGCTCGAAGGTCGACCACAGAAGTGAGGCCGGGGCGTCCGTCGAGCATGCGCTGTTGAGGACAGAAGTGACAAAATCGTCGACACCGTCGGTGAAGTAGTCACTACCGAGACTGGACGTACGGAGGAGGTCGAGGAAAACGCTGGGACAGAGTGAGGGGGGCGGAACGAAGTCGCGGAGGGGGGGGTGCGTTAGTGTTTGAAAGTTTCACCCTAAATGGCGAACAAATTCCTATTTTTACCTGACAAGCCAATCCTCGACGACAGATTTATCGAGGAAGAGTTTCTCGTGTGTTGGGTCCAGAGAGACGTGCGTAGCTAGTGCGGTTTGATCCTCCCAAGAGAGGGATGCCCACTCGGTGTTCTCCATAACAATCTCGGCGGCTTTGCCTTCGTCGACGTCCGGGAGGATGAGGAGGGACGTGAAAGCGTCGTGGACCCCGGCGCCTTGCTCGGTCGCGGCCTTGAGGAGGTCAGAGGGGTCAGGGGTTAAGAGAGCGAGAGCCTTGAAGACCGGCTTATTGATCGCTTGATCAGACACCAGAAGCGTGAGGAGGAGGGAGATTGTGGTGGCGGAATCGAAGAAGGCGTTGTTGAGGTACTTTTTTATAACGGAGTGGGGGGAGAAGTTGGGGGAAGTCAGGAGGTAGGACAGGTAGTCGGAGAAGAGGGTCTGAGAGGAGGAGAGAGCGACGCCCCAGGGGAGGAAAATAGGGGACTCTATACAGGCTTCAGCTAGGGTAAAGTACTGTGTAGGGTGTGGGGGGGGTGGGGGGGGGGTGGCAATGCGTTAGTTATTTGGGTTGTAAAGTTTGTGCAAGGCATCGTTTGGTCCCAAGCGCGCTCACCTCGTCAACGCTCATTAGGTGCTTGAAATCCGACAGTGGCATAGGGTCCTTCGAGGTCTCCCTGTGCCTAAGTGTTGTGCGAGCTTCCGGTGATACAATTATTTCCGATGATGAGGGAGGGGGGAAGGGGGGAAGGGGGTGGGTAGCGGGGACGCAAACGGGACCGGAGCTCGGGGAGTAGGGGACTGAGAAGAACAAACCGTTTATCGAGAGGAGGAAGTGGGTTGGGGTGACGAGAGTTAGGGTTGTTGTTGGGGCAGGGGTTGAGGTTGGAGGGGAGGTGGGGATTGGTATTGTATTCGACGGGAAGGTCGTGAGAGGTAGCTCGTAGGAGGATGTTTGGATGAGGAGGGTGTACTTGCGGTGGATTGACTGGAGGAGGGAGACGGTTATTAGAGTCGAGGAAGGAAAGTGGGGGATGGTCCGACGACGGACGACGACGCCAAAGGTGGGGAGAGGGGGGATGATGGGGGGGGAGGGGGAGGATGTGGTGTGGAATCCGGAGCCCGTCTGGTAGGTGAAGAGCTACGGCGGGCGAGGGGAGTTTGCGATAGTGGGTAGTGATGGGTGGGTTAGAGACGTGTGGTGAGATATGTGGCTTTGTAGAGCCTACAACGGTGTGGCTTCGGCCCTCACCTTGGAGAGCACATAAAGAGGTTTATTCGGTAAGAGAAGGAACTGCAGGTCATTAACTTCAAAGTCTGGTATTGGTAGGTCGTCGAAGGAAGAAGCTGAGTCTTGTCTCGTCATGGGGGTCTGGGGATTCTCGGTCGGAGGCGTTTGTGGAGTGGAGAGGTCTGGCATGTATTCCGATCCCACGACCTCTCCGGTGGCGAGGTTTACGGCAAGGATGGTCTTGGTGGGGTGGTGGACTAGGTACTGGAGAAGGGAGCTCTTTCGGCGGTAGGGGGGGGAGAGGGTTAAGTCAGTGGGGAGGAGCTCGAGGGGGTTGGGCTCGGAGAGGGCGTTATTCAGGGGGATTATCCAGGACAGCGTAGGAGGGGAGGGGGTAGAGGGGGCGGAGGAGGTGGAGGAGGTGGGAGGGGGGGAAGGGAGGGTGCAACCGATGAGCCACCAGTCCGTTCCGCGACGAGATATAAAGGTAACCAACTTCGTAGGGGCGACAAAGGGGTTGGAGGGGGGAGGAGGAAGGGGGGAGAGGTCGTCAAAGGCTGTGGGGGGGAGGTAGCGTGTGTGGTTGTGGGTAGGGATGTGGGTGAGGATTTGGGTGAGAAATTGTGTAACTAGATTCGATACATTAAGTAAATGACAAACTCACCTATGGAGTCGTCGGGAGTAAGGTCGAAGTCCTCCCCGAGGACGTCAAACATTCTCCTCCTGTTGCTGTCAAAGTCACACCATCCCAAGTCCCCCGTCAGCTGCACGCTCAGGCACAGGTGGGAAGACTGGCCCTGCTCGGTTGGGCTTGGGGGGTCCTCCTTCTTGGGCAGGCAGGACGGGAAATTGAAGAGGTCAAGACCGAGGTTCTCACCAACCTCACCAAGAGAGGCGAAAAGTGCAGTCACTTGTTGGGGAATTTTTGTGGATAATGATGATTCTATTGAATGATAGTCATCGTCATTCCTCTTTTGATCTATCTTGACGGTAGGGAGGGGAGTATCACCTTGAAAAGACGTCACATTTACACTTTTTGAGGCACTAGATGAAGGGACTTCTACAGAACATCCACAAATTACACCATGCAGCGTCTGGAAGTAAGTGTCGTAGGGAGGGGTGGAAGTTGTTGGGTTGTGGAGGGTGCCCCCATATATAGCCTTGATGACGGCTTTTGGGAGCATAGGAGAATTTCTCCCCTTCTTTTTGGAAAACTTGAGGCCGCTCATGCTGTTTGTGGAGAGTTTGCAATTTGGGGGCTGAATTTGCTCACCGCTTTTGCTTTTTTGCCTTCTGTGGGCGTGTGGTATTGTGTTGACATGAGCGACATATTAATCTTACGTTTTGGCGATCAGAGAGTGAACATTTTCAACTTAATTAAGCAAGGAAGTTGACAAAAATCGTCATTGGCAAGCGTTTGCGCGGTGTTTGTTTCGAAGATGGGTGGTTAGTGTGCATATTAATCCACGTCAAACCACCACGTGCTTAATTAAGGTGAAGATTTTTAGAACAAGGAGGCCACAGAACGAGTCCCATCTAAATTCGGACTTCTTTTTTCAGCCATCGAATTCCATTCATTAAAACCCCTTTTCAAATGGCCACCCTTTACACTTTCCCCGGTAAGTATCTGACGATAATGCCATTATTGGTGCTTGTAATACACTGGTGTGTCCAAAGAGGCGCCACACGCCTTGTAATGGAATTATTTATAGCCCCGACAAAACGTTTGTTCGGGACCTTTCCATTCATTCACACCCTGTGTCAGCAACAGAGCCTCATGATAAGATTATCAGTTACCGCTGTTATATAATACGTCCACACGTTCACTCCAAATCTCTCCTAACCCCTCTCTTCCCCATTGATTCCCCTCCTCCCACCAATCGCCTCACCAAATGTTTAGGGAACTTCCGTTCCTTCAAGGCCCTCATCGCCGCCGAGTACAACGGCATGGACATCACCGTCGAGGACTTCGACGCCGCAGCCGCAGCCCTCTCCCCCCTCGGAAAGGCCCCTGTGCTCAAGACTGCTGGAGGTGTCATCTTCGAGGTGAGGATGGAATATGGAAAGAGATTAGGCATTACATTGTAACGCCGCGCTGCACGACACGGGGCGAGGGAAGGGGGGAGGGCGGGGTGGGGGTGGGTTTAGTAAGAAGAAGGAGCAAAAAGGCCAGGCAAAGGACCCAACATTGGACCCAACATTGGACCCAACATTGGACCCCAACAGTGGACCCCACCCAAAACCCCTTCAGCGGTTCGCTTCGCTCACCGTCCGCTTCGCTCACCGTCCGCTTCGCTCACCGTCCGCTTCGCTTACCGCCCCCCCCACAGTCCAACGCCATCGCCAGGTACGTCGCCCGTGCCCGCGCTGACACTGAACTCCTTGGAGTCTCCTTTGTCGACCAGGCCCTCGTTGACTCCTGGGTGGACTTCTCCTCCAACGAGCTCGAGCTTCCCGCCTCCATGTGGACCTACCCTGTCCTCGGCTACATGCCCTTCAACCTCGCCGCCTACGAGAAGGCCCAGAAGGACCTTGCCGCCGGCCTCAAGACGCTCAATGATCACCTCCTTCTCCGCACCTACCTCGTCGGGGAGAAGATTACCCTCGCCGACATCTGCGTCACATCTGCCCTCGTCTACGTCATGAAGTTCGTCGCCGACAAGGACTATCTCAAGCCCTTCGGTAACGTCGTCAGGTACTTCCAAACGTGCGCCAACCAGCCCGAGTTCAAGGCCGTCATCGGGGAGACCCCCATGTGCAAGGAGGAGATGATGGCCCCCGGTGCCCCCGCCAAGGCTAAGAAGGAGGCCCCCAAGCAGGAGAAGAAGAAGAAGAAGGACAAGGCCCCCGCCGCCGACGCCCCTCCCCCCGCCCCCAAGAAGGTGGAGCACCCCTACAAGATCATGGACAAGGAGAAGCCCTCGAAGTTCAGCATGGATGCCTGGAAGAAGGCCTACAGTAACGCCGCCACCTACGAGAAGGGCATGGAGTACTTCTGGGAAAACTTTGACATGGAGGGATGGAGTCTGTGGCACCAGAATTACAACTACAACGAGGACAACAAGAGGATCTTCATGGCCGCCAACGCCGTCGGCGGGTTCCAGCAGCGCTCCGACGAGATCAGGAAGTGGGCCTTCGGCGTCATGGACGTGCTCGGCACTGAGGAGACGGTCCTGGAGGTCAAGGGAGTGTGGCTCTTCCGCGGAGACACGGTCGAACACATGAAGCAGGCCAACGACGACGCTAACTGGTACACCTGGAAAAAGCTCGCGGGACCGGGACTCGCACCAACTGACGAGGTTAAGAAGCAGGTCTTCGACTACTGGTGCCAAGAAAACGAACTCGAGGGCAAGCCCATTCAGGACAGCAAGGTCTTCAAGTAATTTTAGCGGTCCAGCGCTAATGATAAAAAAATAATAAGGCAAATAGCTAGAGGGACAAAAGAGTAACCTAGCCGTAGTTTTCACAAGCAAGTTCAAGTCGAATTATTTTTTTTTTCAATTCAGTCGATCCTTTTTTTTGCAATGTCTACCAAAAGCCCCAAGCTCATCCCTCCTCCTCCCTTCTTCGGTCTCGCAGGTGCCGTCACAGGTGCCGGCGCCGGCGCTCTCGCTGGCGCCGGTCTGTGCACGGCCGCCGGGGGGCGCGATGGTGGCGGGGGCATTGAACCTCCACCAACGCCTCCCCCCCCACCCCCCCCTCCTCCTCCTCCTCCTCCTCCTCCTCCGCCGTCGTCGGAGTATTTATCCAGGAGGCTGACGTCTGCACCGGTGACCCTCATCTTCTGCTCCACCGCGGGTCGGGGGATCCCCATCTTTAGCATTCTAAGGAAAGGGATGATCTCGTCCGGTGGTGGTGAGGCCACGCTGGTGGGGGGGGCTGGGGGGGGGGCGTCGTCTTCTTCTTCTGTGGCTGCGGCAGCCATTCCGATGCCCGACGTTTGCTGCGATTCACCAGCTCCCCCTCCTCCGGTCGAGCTCCTCTTGGAGGTGGAGGAACCGCCGCTTTTTGTTTTCATGCTGTTGCGCACTGAAGTGGGACGGGTTGAGGGACGACGGCGGGGCTTAGAGGCCGCCTTGCTTGACCTCCTTTGGCCGTTGCCGCTCTCCTCCTCGTCCCCCCCCCCTCCCCCTCCCCCTCCCCCTCCAGCTCCCATTTCGACGTGCTTCGTAACCTCGAGGAACGCCATCAAGTCCGCAGAACAGTGGTGCTGCTTGGAAAAGTCTGCAATCCTGTCCACCGATAGCATGGCCTGCCAGTACAAATCTAATTCAGACCTCCGCTTTTCCACGAAGTCTACGCTGAGCTTGGACCAAGTAAAGGAGTTCTTGGCGGGGAAAGTCTTGGCCTTGGCCTCCAGCTGCCATCCGAAGTCTCCGCGCACGGCCTTGTCGAGGCTGCAGTGAGCGGGGGAGGGGCGAAGCGAACAGCGGTGGAGGATCGAAGCGACGACCGAAGAGGTTAGCGATAAGAAACGTCATGCTAGAGCCCTTGGACATACTGGAGCCTTGGACACTGCAAACCGGCTCACCTCTCGAACTCCGAGTACCTCTTCCACACGGACCATCTGATTACCCTCTGGGTCTCTACCTTCTTCGACGAAACCTTAAGGGAGCAGGAAACCTCGTACTCGGCAAACGGAGACGACGGGACCTCCTGATTGATTCTCGCCTTGCGGATGACGCTCATGAAAGTCTTCCTCTGGGAGGAGTTGATGTTGGAAGTGGGCGATCGGTTACCCCTGGAACCATTGTCCGATCTGCGGTTGGGATTAGTCGGGCTCTTCCCCCTCATGAGGCTGCTGTTTGTGTTGTTGCTGAGGATGGACGTGTATTTCTCCTTTGACACAAAGGTCAATCTCTTGTTCAAAATTCCAGGGTTTCTGAGCATAGTCATGACGTCCTCAAATTTTCGCTGATGGAGGTCAACGGTGTTAAGGCGGAGCAGGATGTCCCCCAATCGGACACCGCCGTCTCTCTGAATGGGCCCAAACTTCCCGTTGGGAAGCCTCTCCCATGCCACAATCATGGCAGCGCACCCACCAGGTCCCGCTCGGAGCAGGGCTGTGGGTGGGGGGAGGAAATGGGGCGGGAGGGAGGATGACGGGGGTAGGAAGGAGGGGTGAGCAAGAAGGGGCTCTTGTTTTTGGCACTCTCTGCACTGGATATGGGAAGGGGACACATAAAATCCATCCAGGACACACTCACCGCCATATGGACCACTTTGTCCGACGTCGATAATCACAGAGTCCCCAAGGGCCGTACTGCGAGCCGCCATAATTGCCTGGAAGGAGGGATTATTGAGTGAGAAGTTGGGAAAGGACTGCGGGCAGTTCTGAGGGCACTTTAGCTCCTGGGGGTAGGAGGGCTGTCAAATCTCCAAATTCGTCGGAACTTGTACCCAGGTGAACGAGGTCCAAAGCAGCGAGCAGTTTCTTACGTATAAGTAGCTGGGTTTGGCCAGTGATAAATTGGGCCAAGGCAGAGGCAAGCCAGGCAAGCAAAACAAAAGCCAAGTCAGTGTTTTTCTAATGAAGCTTGTACTGTTTTCTCTGATATTGGCATCGGATGGGCTAAACATTGAGCTTCCCAAGTTCGATATCCCCTTTGGGAATGCACCCAAAACGCCCTCAGTGAGCCCCCCAGCTGATTTTCTAGCGCCAGCTCGAAAGCCCCTATCAGCAAACCCTTCTCAGCTTCCTTCATTGCTGAGTGGAGGCGCAGGTCTCGCTCTGAGACTTGGCAGTGGAGCTTTTGTCCTGGGTTGGAAGTCAGACGTTCTCTCCGGTGATTCCATTGATTCAGTTCCTTCCGCCACCCCCTTTGGTCAAGTAGCCTTCAGTGATTCATCAACTGTTCTCGCGTCGGCGGAGGAGAGAGGGATTCGGCAACCGCTCGTATTGTATGAGGTGAGAGGGAAATTTAGAGAATAACGGAAATTTAGAGAATAACCCACACGCACATGTGCTAACTTCATTAGCCCTCACCCGCTCTCTCCCCTCCCACAGTATGAGCCCAGCCCATACGCACGGAAAGTTCGTGAGGTCTGCTGCTTGCTAGACATTCCAGTTCTCATGAAACCCTGTCCAATCAAATCCACAGGACCCCCCCCGGAAGCATCAACGCGGGGTGGAACTACTCCTTATGTGAAGAAACAGAGGGCCGGCTTCAGCGATGAGCTCTTTGAGAAGACGGGAAGAAGGACTGTCCCTTACTTAGAAGACCCAAACAACCCTTCGATGGGCGGTATGTTCGAGAGTGAGGACATAATTGATTATCTTCTCGAAAACTATTCAGACCAAAAAAAATACGACAAAAAGGCGCTTTGGCCAATGCGGGGTGCCTTTGCTCGCTTCACCGCGACCCTCGCGACAATTGCACGAGGTCTCGCTGGCGCAAACTTGCTGGATGGGGCCCGGGCTGACAACACGTCCATGCAGCCCATCATTTTGTATGGCTACGAGTGCTCGCCTTTCGTCAAGCCTGTGAGAGAGCGCCTCTGCGAGCTCGGCCTACCCCACATTGTTGTCCCGTGCTCCCGTGGTTCAGAAAACCGTGCAACATTAGTCGAGTTAACAGGCGAGCAGTTCCAGGTTCCACAGATCGATGACCCGAACACCGGTGTCGGAATCTTCGCAGAGTCAACCGAAATAGTGGATTATCTAACATCGACGTACACAATTTAGCCAAGGACTGTAATGATTTCTTATTATGACGCAAGCACACCGATTTTCTGCTCAGATAGCATAGCATGGCTTGGGGACCAGGGAATGCTCCAGAATTTGTACGTGTACATTGACGAAAGGTGAAAAAATCGCACGCCCTTTTTTTCCTTTAGGGAAACCGTCCAACATTCACCATGCTCTCGCTCCCATCACTGATCCATCAACATCGACTGTGAAGAATTTTAATCAAAAAAATTTATTTGCTCAACATAGATCATTTTTAATTTAAAAGAGATATAACTGAAAATCAATATGATTTATTTGCAAGATATCTACATAATATATAATACGTCATCATTCTCAATAAAATTAATTCTCTATTTTTTGTATTAATATTTTAAACTTATTTTAAGTTTACTAAAAAATTATTGATACAAAAAAAAGCATTTTTAATATTTTTCACAAATACATATCAAGAACTAAATTTTCGTTTTGGGATATTTTTCTTTCTTAAAATCTTTATTTTTTTTATAATTGATTTAAAATACTCATTAGATATGAAGCAAGATATGATAATAATATAACAAGAAATGAGAATAAATTTAAAGCAAAAAATTCTTATCAAACTGTGACAAACTGTAAAATTGAGTTGAGGTCCACTTAAAGCCCCATATTTTGCTACTACAAAACACTATATATGCTACACTACTATGACACTACGCAGGCCTTCGAGCCTCCGTTCTCCTCAGCCTTTAGCCTCTGGGCCCTGAGTCTTCTTAACTCCGCGACGCTGCCGAATTCTGGGGTGTTGTAATCATCGTCACTGGACCCCTCGTCTACGCTACCCCCCTCGTCCTCACTGTCATCCTCGTATTTCTTCTTCCCCTTCCCCCCCCCCTTCTCCTTCTCCTTCCTCTTCTTCCTCTTCTCAGGACTTGACGCGATGGTCGCCCCCAGCTTCTCCCTCTTGGCCTTCTTCCTGTTTGCGATTTCCCGTTCCATACGCATCTTGGCCATTTTCGGGGCATTCCTGATAGCGTCGGCTGCTCGGCTTCTCCTGTTCTTGGCCTCATTTTTGATCTTCTCCTTCGCTTCCTCCATGTCAATCTTTTTCACCTCGATCTTCTCCTTAACGACATTCTTGTACGTCTCCAACTTATCCGGCAAACCGCTTGACTTCGCCTTCTCAGCAATCTTATCCGCGGCGGCTTCCCCAAGTATCTCGGCCTCAGCCCTGGCCTTCTTCAGCCCCTTCACAACAACGCTGTCTACATGGCCTTCGTTCTCGTCGAACTCCTCCAAGTATCTCTCGTACTTCTTGTCCTCCTTGAAGTCCTCGAATTCGTCTCTCTCTGCCACCCTCGGGTCGTGGATCCCCCCGCAGCTCCCAACTGCCCTGAACATGGCCCAGTAGAATGGCGAGGCAAAGGGGGTTGCATCCTTTTGGATTCTCTCCCACCGATCGTCGCTGCTGTGAAAGTTCTGCTGCCCCCCCCTGAGCATCTTCTGCGCCAGCGCGACTGACCAGAGCTCATCGTCGAGCTCCTCCAGCACGAGCCGTTCAACCCTTGAGGCCCAAATGAAGTTCCTGATTACGGCAAATGTCGCGTTCCTGAGCCAGTTGGAGGTGTGTTTCAGAGCTACGGCGACGGGCCGCACCTCGTCGGCGCAGTCTGGGAGCTCGTCGTAGAACTTTATGGTGAAGAGGATGGTGGCCAACGCGTTCGCCTCGTCCGACCAGAGTGGCAGCACCACAGTCTGAGCCCCAGCCAACAAGAACACCTCGCTCGTGTCAATCCCGATGCTACGACGCGACTTTAGGTTGCTCATATCGCTGCTCACCGTCGCAGTCTGAGCCGTTGCCCCCCTACTGATAAATACCAGCCCGCAGTGCTGCAGGTGCAGCTTCTTCAAAATGTCCTTTGCCTTCATGTGAGCGACTCCACCTGCGTGAATATGTTAGCTATAGGACGTGTTTTATTCCAGCCCTTATGGTGATGACTCGTCGCTTCGCTCGTTACTTCTTCGTCCAAACTCACCTCGAACCTCAATCCCTTCAGCTTTTACCCCCATGGGGGGCGGAGCTAACAAAATTGTCGGCTCAGGGGTGTGTTCCACTGGCGCAGCCAAATGCAAACAGCGACAGACCGTCAAAATATGATCATGATCCAAGTTTTCATCCTCATCCTCACGGTCATCGTCTCCATCTCTCCCCTTTTCATCCTCCTCATCACTGCTATCGCTGCTATCACTGCTATCACTGTCGTCGCTCAAATCCTTCCAGACTCCCTCGGCCACCATGACCTGGGCCTTGACTTTCTTCTTCTTCTTCTTCTTCTTTTTACCTTTCACCC
>BRYA01000408.1:17773-49565 GCA_030267965.1 Triparma columacea
CCCCCCCTCCCCCCCCCCCCCCCTCCTCCTGCGCCCTAAGGATCTCGTCAACTTCGCCTCCCTCCTTCACCTTCTCGCTGACCAAGGCAGCGCCACAGTGGGCGTCCGACCCGGTCAGCAAGCTCGTATCGTTGTCGTCTGAGCTCCACACACTCTTAACTACCCCCCCTTCAATATTCGTCAGCCTCATATGCCTCACGCTTCCCTTGTGATTCGGAACGGGGTTAGCAACGCACGCACACTTCCTGTAATGCCACGGGGTCTCCTTCTTGACAACCTCGGCTTGCTCGTCTAGCCAGTCGCTCATCAAGAGGGACGTACAGTACCTTACAACGAACCTGCGGGAGAAGGACGTTAGCAAAAAATGGCGCATTGTATTCTATTCTAACCCTTGTCTCGACCCCCCCAAACTCCCTCACCTATCATTGAGAGTTTCGCCCCTGTACATCTTCGAACCCGAAGAGGGAATCGGCAGGGCATGCAGCGGGGCCAACCTCATCGGTCCGTTGGGGATTATGCAAAGGCTGTCGACGTGAAGCGGTATCTCCTCCAGCACCCTCTTGAGTCCGAGGCTGTCGGACAAGAATTTCAGGGCCCTCTCCAACAAGAAGCCTCTCTTGTGGAACTGCTTCGTCCTCGTGGCGTCAATGTAGGCGGAAACGGCAACCTCGACACTCTTCTTCGCGTCCACCGCTTCGCAGCAGATCATCTTTAGCTTGACATCTCCGGGGACCCTCACGTAACCGCTTCCCTTGCTCTTGAGGTTCTCCCTCTTCACGATCCTCCTCCTCCTCTTTTTCATGGCCTTCCTAGCGTCCTTCTTGGTCATTTGCCTAATCTTGACCATTTCCTTTTCGTCCTTCAAGAGTTCTTCTTCGTGAATTTTCCTTTCGGCACGGTCTAGGAGGATGCACTTCTCCTTGCTGATTCTTGACCCTAGTGGCGTAAACCTGACCATCTCACGATAAATTAGCATGACAAATAGAGCCTGAGAGCCAACTTTCCCATCTCCCGCTATAGACTGGCCCTCTGATGTGTCGCGCTGGACTCCGCCCTCTTCCGACATGAACCAGATGATCTTGGCCTCGTAGAGATCTACAGACTTCAAAAGGTCCTTGTGAGAGGGATACATGGACCCCAACGGTACGCCGACCTTCCTCAAAAAGTGCTCCTTCTCCATTGCCTTGTTCTGCATGCTCATGGGAACGACGTTCAAAAGTGGCAAGAACACATTGTCGTACTGAATGTCCTCCCGGAGCAGCTGTCGTAGTCGACGTCGAGATTGAGGCCAAAAGGGGTGGGGTGAGCGACGACTAGAAGTGTGTGCGGATCATAAGCTTGTCGTAACCCTTACCTTCTCCAGCTTCTTCACCTCCCTCACCACGGCGGAGTAGTCGCTAGCCTTCTTACTCAGCCACTGGAGACCCTTATCCATCTGACTCGTAGTATCGCTGAACTCGTTCTTCTGCTTCTTCATCTCGTCCTCCAGCAGCTTGATTCCTTTCACTTGATGCCTCATCCTCTTCTTTATGCCCATATACCTCTGAAGATGCTTGAAGTATACGCCAAAGTTCATATCGTTCAGGGCCCTCTTGCCCCTGTCGGCGTTGGTCGCTCTGCAACCCTCAACGAGTTTGACCCAGCTCGCTCTACTGCAAATATGAAGGGCCTCAAACGCTCTCGGATGTCCTATCACCTTGGCGTCGTAACGGTACCTCTTCCCGAGGCTCATTATGATCTCGTACTTTAGCCTCAAAGCTGCGCTGTAGGTTTTGTAATTCTTCTTCATTCGCTCGTACCAAGTCTCCTCGTGAACTCCCGGCGGCCTGATGTGGGAAGGGGCCTCAGGAGGGTCCTCCATGTTCCAGACTGCCCTAATGAACTTCTCTTCTACGGTGGACTTCATGGCCTTCGGAGGCGGCCCTTTTGGGGGTGCAACGCCCTTGGGAGCTACGGGGACGATAGCACCGGCAGCTGTCAGGAGAGCAGACGCCGGGGGCGGCATCGACGGTGCCTTGACGTGGGCAGGGGCTAAAGGGACATCAGGTGCAGCCCCCTTCTTCCCCTTCTTCCCCTTGAACCCGCTGGCCTTGATGGCCTCATTCTTTTGCTTCTTCCTAAGGGTATCAGGTGTGCCCGGGGCAGGTAGTGCCTTCTTCGTCCTCTTCAGCGTCTTGTCCTTCCCACCTTTTCCACCGAAGCCAAATATGAAGGACTTCCAGCCGCTGACCTTCTTCTTCACTGGCGATCCATCCTCACCGAAGACGCTGGCCTCTATCTGCCTCGTCTTCTGTTGCATCATATGCGCTAAGGATTCCTTCAGTTCCTTCTTTGTCTTCTTCTTGCTCGCCTTCATGGCTCCATTAACATCAAACTCGCCCCCCATGTCATCGGTTGCGTCGTACTGATCCTCAACTCCCTCCCAATCAGCGACCCCGGCTTGTTTCTTCCCTCCTAGCCTCAGTGGATGGAGTCGCTTCTGCTCCTCCTCCTCCTTCCTCTTGGCCTCAGCTGCCGCGGCCTTCTTGGCTTCATTCTCCGCGATCTCCGAAGGATCTAGAATAAAGATCCACCTCTCCGGCCTGCCGTCCACCATGGGAATCGTAGACCTCTCCTCGCCGCCTTCGATGAGGGCCCTGATGACACAGATCTCTGCGCAAGCCTCGAACACTCCGCCGACCTTGCACCACACCCTCCAGGGCCTCTTCAAAGAGTCTGCTAGGTCTTCTTTGTCCGAATAGATGTCCTTTTCGTACATTTGCACGTTGCACATGTTACCTGCGGCGAGCATTGCCCCGCGGTAAGCGTGGGCAGCCTTCGAGAGCTCCCCCATCTTGACAAAAGTTTCTCCAATTCGAGACCTCACAATAGCGAACTGCTCCGGGTACGTTTCTGGTTCCCATTCAGAGCATGCAGCTTGATAATGACCGACGGCCTGGGCCAATGTACTCTGGGCCTCCAAAATGTCCATGTTTGAGGCTCCAGCTACTGTCAGTACCTCTGCCCTGATGCAGTGTGTTGCTCCCATCACAGAATGGATAGCACAAAACCTATCAGGCGCAGGCGCGGTAACAGGAGTTATCACGCTCAGGGCCTTGGACAGGTGATCAATGCAGATCTCAACTAATTTATTAGCCTGCTCCTTATTCTTGTTTGTAACCTCTCCCTTGGCCCCCTCCGCCCCCTTCAATTGCCGCAACTTGAGGTGGTGCAGGTAACCGATTTGCCAGTGCAACTCTCCGTATTCTTGCTTTTGCCCTACGGGATCAACAGTGCCGATCGAGACGTTTAAGTGCTTGATGGCGGTATCGACGTTGTCGGTAGTTTCCCCGAAGTCGTCTCCAGCCTGAGCGGCTTCTGGCGCATCCACGCCGGCGTGTGATTTTGCGAGCATCGCATTGGCGAGGAGCCAGTCGGGCGATCTCTCTGGCAGGTTCTCACATGCCTTTTCCAAGTATTTCAGCGACGACATAAAGTTACCGATAATTGACCCGTTGTGCCGACGAGCCTGTGTGACTCCCATGATGTAATACGCCTTTCCCAGCTCTGTAAGGAGGAGAAAAGAATCAGGAAAGGCGCAGTGAAGTGCAGGAGTTAGGTTTTGCTTCAGGTGCACCACTGCTTTTACAATACTTACCTAGTTTGGGTGAGACGAACTCCTTCTCACCCGTCACTGTCGTCAGGACAATGTCGCTTTTGAGCTTGTTCTTCGTCTTCTTATCGTACTTAGCGGGATTCTTCTCAATGTCAACCATCTTTTCGAAGACGTCTATGCAGTTGTCGAGAGCACGAACAGAAACCTCAATGCTCTCTTGCTCATCTACGTGATACGTCTCTCCCTCAAAACGCTTCATGTGACATGCCGCGACCTCTCTCTGAGCGCGGGCGTATCGCACGGGCTGATGGTCTTCCTTGAGAACTGTCAGGGCTGCCTCTGCATTTTCTAGAGACCTTTCAGCGTCAATCATGGCCGAGTCTGCTCCCGACCTCAGCTTCTTCACAGCCTTTTGCTCGTGCAAACCAACCCGCTCACGGAAGAGAGAGCATGCCATGAGCGCCAGGTCGCTCCACGGCAGAGGGTGCGTATCAGATTTGAAGACTTGAAGGCAATTTTCAACATGATACAATCCGTTCTCGATGTTGTTCTTTCGCTTTCCTTTGGATCTGTCGTAAAAGAGCTTCGCCATCGAAGCGTGGCAAGTTGCCCACTCCTCTGGGAAGTCATACCGATCGAACTTCCTCAGTTGGTCGCTATAAAATTTGATTGCCGCATCAGTTTCGGTTGGGGCCTGGGAGGATGAGCGAAGCGAGGCATACGAGGGTCAAAAGTGCCTAAAAGCCACTCATGCTCTTCTTCTCGATGCTCTTCTTCTCGATGCTCTTTCACTTCTTGTCCATGCTCACCTTGCTCCGGAGAAGGAATCCAGACCTTGATTCTACCAAAGCTTGGTCTTGACCTAGCGTTTTCACCTTCATAGCCAGGGCGCCATCGCGATCTTTGACATCGTCGCTGTAAGATGAGGGAGTTGGTAAGTTCGTTGACTCCTCCTAAGGTATGTATGCTTGCGAAATTCGAGGTAGACTCACCTTCTCGTAATTTTACCATTATTCGTTTGCTCATTCCACCAACCGTACTTGTCTGTTTTTCTCGAACGATGGAAGTGGCGACCAAGCCTGGCATCTTCGTCAGTGACGTAAGATGCACTTCCGTCGAAATAGTCCTGGGATGTCTTTGGCTTTTTGGCGGGCATGAACCTATTGGTCTGGTAGGCCTTCTCCTCATCTTCGTCAAGGACTGTGCCATTAATGTCCTTCATCCCGAGAAATTCTTCTACGGTTTTATCACCCGCTTCCTTTTTGTCCCCCCGCCTGTATCTAGCTGCTGCCGCGTCCATGAAGGCATTAGTTACGACATTCCCCTTGCTCTTCTTCACGACGGGTGCTCCGTCCTCCTCTCCCTCCTCCCCTCTTTCCTTGGGCACACCACCCTCCTCCTTCTGAGGGCTATCCGACGACAGCCCGATCTTTGCATGTTTGTTCAACGAGATAGGAGGAAGCTTCGAGGTTTTGACTTTGGGCATGGCCAGGTTGTTCGCAAAGCGGCTTCCCACGTGGCCACTCTCCTTCCTCTTCCGGAAAAATTCTTCCGCTGCTGCCTCTTCCTCTTCCACATTCTGGTTCTCCTTCTTGCCTTTTTTCTTGTCCCGCTTCTTCTTCTTGACGACACCTTTCTTTTTGAGGCCCTGCGGCGTGACGTTTAGATTGTTCCAGTCACTTGCATTAGACACTTCAGGAATATGAGGGGGCGTGGCAGCTTTCGCGGGAGAGGGGGGAGGGGAGGACCCCACAATTTCGTCACCAGGGCTTCTTGATTTCTCCTGGACTGGCTTGTTGGAAGACTTTGGAGAAGTGTTCTCGTCGAAATTCAGCTTAGAAGGAGGGGGGCGCCTTTTTGGGGGACTCTTCGGCTTCTTGATCCCCCGTTTATTCATCTCCGCGATGATCAGCTCCTCCACCTCTCTCCTTTCTGTACAATTAGAGTAATCGATCTTGAGGGTCTTTGCTCTTTGCCTAATAGAAAGTAGACAGCGAAGTGACCGAATGTTGAAAAGACGGAGGAGGCAGGGAAGGATAGTGCGAACGTGATAAGGGGGAGGGGTGAGTGTGAGTGGGTAGCATAATTTAAGAGGAGTGACGATCAAGGGATTAATTTGAAGCAGGACGGACGCGGATCCGAGTAACGGGCCAATTTACGCACCGTAATTGCTTCAGGTTCAACTGTGTAAGGTAGGAGTCAACCGTGCCCCCCGTGGAGGCTTCCATCTGGCAAACTGATTTGTGCTTCAGGCTCTGTCAAATTTTTTTTGAGCTGAAAAACTGAAAAAACTTCTTTCTCGCAGTAAAAACAGACTTCTTGACAAAACATCTCCTTAAATAGACAACACCATGATTAAAGGCATTTACTCTCTCGTTACTCTGACTCTTCTGGCAGATTCCACGCTGGCCCTTGTTGGGCCGAAAGAAGAATCTGACCTCTCATTTCTGGTCATGGGTGATTGGGGCGGCAGCGACAAACCCCCCTACACCACGCTCCGGGAGAAAACAACAGCTAAGGGGATGGATGACGTTGCGAAGGCTACGAAGGCAAATTTTGCATTAGCCCTCGGAGACAACTTCTACTTTGACGGAGTCAATGACGTGACAAGCCACCGCTTTAATGATACATTCGAAAATGTGTTCACTGGATCCAACTTGCAGAGCGAGAACTATTTCAGAATCATCAGCGGTAACCATGACCACAATGGAAATGTTAGGTGAGATGGATATCAGAACAACAGGAACTATGTTAAAGGAACTGGTGATACTCTCTCTGACATGGATGACCAATGGATAGTGTGACGAAGGAAGCGGTTGAGCACACAAACAAAGGATATCCCCATACAACTCACCTCACTCCTCGTCGCAGTGCCCAGATCGCGTACTCTGATATTTCATCACGTTGGTACTACCCTAGCCTGTACTACTCGTTCGAAGAAATGTACGGTACTTACAAGGCGATGTTTGTTATGCTTGACACAGTGATTATCAGCGGGACTTCTGAAACTAGCGAGGGAGTGCCTCTTACTGGTGACAGCTACGTATTACGAGTGGGGGGGGTCGCACAGTCTGATGCTCAGATTGACTTTCTCAACAAAACGTTGGCATCAAGCGATGCGGACATCATCATCGTGGCGGGACATTATCCTGTCTGGTCTGTGTGCGAACATGGCCCTACTGACACCCTTCTTGACAAAGTAAAGCCCTTGTTGGAGAAGTACGGCGTATCTGCCTACTTATCTGGACATGACCACTGCGCGGAGGTTATCGACGACGGAACTGGCGTTGTCTATCATGGCATTGGATCCGCCAACTTCAACGATGCCTCACTTGCTCACAAAGACAACATCCCAGAAGGGAGTCTAAAGTTTCATGCCGGTAAGAAGGAACTTGGAGGCTTCGCGAGGATCCTCCTCAAGGCTGACACGGGCGGCATGGTCGTTGAGCATTATGACGGTGACGGGACATTGACTTTTACAGCAGACGAAAGAGCAATAAGAAAACTTTAATAATGGCATGCATACATCACATTTGCAAGATAAAAGTATCCTTCATTCCTCACCCTACTTTCCCCCTTTTCCCACCTCCCACCAAATCACCACTTGAACATCTTTTCGAACTCCTTTTCGATCTCGAGCATCAAGATGCCTGCATCATCGTTCATGTCCTCCTGAATAGAAGACGATCTCGAAGCCTTGGAGGACGACCTCGAAGACCTTGAAAAGAAACTCTCTCTTTTGGGGAACTGCTGCATTTTTGCAACAGGAAGAAAAGCGAACTGCTTGACCATGATGTTGTTGTAGTAGGTTGTACCCTGCTCAAAGAGGAACCTGTACTCCGAGTCTTGATCAGGGACCCTCTTCTCGCTCCGAATCTCCTTGACTCGGTCCATAGACTTCTCGCACATTTCAAGAAAGTTGTCGAGGGTGACGAAAGATACGAGGTCTACGACGAGTGCACGACGAACAGGTTAGTAGGGTTTTGTAAATCAGAACTTCAAGACGCTGTGTTCGCTGCACTTGTACAGTACACAACATCGCGTGCGCGGTGTGTGTCGTGTGCGTAATATCAACAGTAACGCTATGCTTCACCACCACCAACCAATCAATAGGTCGCTTCACGGTACACTCACGTACACACACCTCACACACTCTTCTTACCTTTGACCATAACTTCGCACTTGACTTCCCTCCTGCCGGCCGCGACGTCCTCCATAACCAGCTCGCACTCGGTCTTCATGCCCATCGCCTCGTAAGTTGTTGCGAGGAGCTCCTTAATGTCGACAATGATGGGGTGGTGCTGGGGCATTTCCGTGATCCTGATCCTTAGCAGCTTCTTAAGGCACAAGTTCGCCCACTTGAAGAACTTGTTGCGGATGAGGAGGTGGCAGAGGCAGTATAACACATTGACTTGGTACTACGACAAACCAGGGGGGAGCGAAGAGGACAGTTAAATGGCTTGCATAAAATGTCGTCACTTCACCATTCTCTGTTCTCACCTCATTCAATGTCATGTCTTCATGGTCGCCTTTGAGGAGCGCTGGGAACCTCGACTCAATGGCAGCGATCATGTTTGCCCTTTCATCCGACGTCGAACCCTTGAGGAGTAGGCTGACGTCTGGAAGCGTGTCGGTGTAAAGCTCCATGCTGTGAAAGTAGTGGCGGACCCCACGGGTGCCGCAGATGTTGTACATGTCTTCGGTGGTGAAAAGAATCTTCGATTATGTTGTCGAGATATTATGTTAGTTAGTGAAGTGTTAGAAAGGGTGTAGTGTAGTCTATAGTGGCATGAAGTCGCAGGTATAACGCGGATATTGGGCACAATACTATTAATGCTTAATGGCGCTATTCTTACCTCACAGACATGACCCTTGAGCAACACGTTAACAACGGCGTGGCGGTAGCCGCCCTTCAAGGCCTCGTGGACCCGCGTTAACGCCCGAGTCTTGAGCCTGACGAGGACCTTTGCACAGTGTGAGTGGACGAGGAGCAAGCCAGCGAGCAGCTGCGTGTAGTCGGTACAGACAATCACGCAGCGACAATAGTCCTTCACCATCCTAACGTCCTCGTTGTACTTCTCTTTGGCCTTCAGAAAGGCCCTCTCCTCGGTTTTGATTGGGCCAATCCCAAGCTTGTCAACGCCGAGTTTTATGCATACTTCCTTTGCTAGGCTAAATAGGCTCGACGACGCCTCTTCAGCTTGCTTCGTGTACACTTTGACGGCCTCCCTTGGGCTGCAGACGTTCTTAAGCGGGAGCTGTCCGAGTTGATCGTCCGGGTCTGCCTGGAACTCCTCCAGAAGGCAGAGCCTCTTGAAGAGGCCTGAATTCTCGACGCACGTGGACCTCCAGACGTGCCTATACTTTGTGAAGTCCCTAACCAGCGACGCCACGAGCATCATGTAGTCAATGCCATCATGAGCGATTACATCGCTGAGCTCTGGCCCGGCGGAAAGCGGCGCGAGAGCCGACGGAGGGTACTTGGGGTGCGAAATCGTGCGATAGTTCGTCTTCACCAACTCAGCAGTCTCCAATCTCGACCTCTGCATCTGGATGATTTTTACCTGTGACATGAAGGGGGATTGTGAGGAGGGAGAGGGGAGTGCAGGTGGGTGTTGAGAAAATGGAATACGCAACGATCGCAGGTGGTAATGTCGACAGTGGGCTAATGAGTGTTTACGTCAAACCATCACCCCTTCTTATGCGCTCCGCTAGGCTCCACTTCGCTCGGTCATCTATCTGTTTAACAAATAAATCACCCTCTCACCTTCTCCTTCTTCTTCACCCTCTCCTTCCTCTTCTCAACCTGGCTAGAAATCCGCTCCTCCCACCTTTTAACCTCCCTATGGAAAAGGAACCCCCCCTTGATGACACAGCCATCATCAAGCGTGAACTCTACGAACCCCGCGTCCTTGGGCAAAACGGCGGAGGCGGAGGAGACAGTCAAGAGCAAGGAGTCCTCATCATCACCATCACTAACAGCATCCTCATTATCGGTACGCTCATCAGCAAAAAGGACCCTCCTAAATGAGGAGATTCCACGGAAGCCCTGCTCTGCGTTTTCTGTCTCGCGGTCACCCTCCCCCAACTCCACCTCATCCTCAACAACGCGGTCAAGCTTCATGAGCTGCTTCCAGCACTCCGTTCCTGCCCTCCTTTCCTCCTCCTCCACGAGAACCTTGGCCATCCCATCAACCACTGCCAGGATGAAGCAACCTCCCTTTTCGCTTGTCTTCCTCCCTCCAAACTTCTTGGCTTGCAGCTTGTAATCGTACCAATCTCCTTTCTGATTGATTTCGTGTGAGACAAGAAGCTCAACGAGGGCCCTCTTGCAGTCACGAACGCTACTCCCTGGGAGGAGGTCGGGGAATATGCCAACGTACATCCTTGATGCTCAGATGAGACTAAAGTCAAGGAAGATATAACGAGAGAGAGACGAGGGGGTTGGATTGTTTTTGCTGCTTTTCCCCTACTTGAGATGGTTGTAAGCCGAATGATTGCAGAACGGACAAAGTAAGTAACAGCACGAAAGACAGAGGACGGATAAGTAACGGAAAGAACAACAGCTGTAGAAACAAAAATTGGGGCAAGAAACTCAAAAACCCAAAAACGTGGTCGATCAAAGAAAGAGAAGAAAAGCACAAAAGAAGTGAAACTTTTCCTTCCTCCCCTGCCATCGCATGAGATCGTTTGCACATGCTATAATTATGCTTACTAGTATTGTATCTTCGTTTAGAGCGCCCGTAGTTCATCATCATCTTCGAATAGGCACTCTATTGACCCGAACACTGGCCTCTACCACAGAGTCGGTGACTGATGGAAGGTGAGAATGAGGGTTACAGGCTTACTCTGCGTATGAAACATGGACCTTGGAGGTTATAATGCACACAATGAGTATCTGGTAGTACACAACGCGCTGATCATTCCATTTTTCTTTGTTTAGCACTTTCGTCGGGGAAATGTCTCCAATAATGGTGGTCCTCAGCCTTCTTGGGCGTCTTTGACGAGGTTTAAGAATGGTAATATTATTTATGACTAACGATACTCTCTTATTACTAAGTAGTCGAACTCACAGTACGGTAAAGATAAAAAATTTAGTTAAGTCTCAGAGTGACCTCGAGGGCAAGGAGGTCAACATAAGAGGGTGGGTGAGAACAGTGCGCAAACAGAAGACTCTGACGTTTTTAGAATTGAACGACGGTTCCTCCCTCTCCTCCTGTCAGGTTGTCGTCGACCACGCTTCCCTCCCTGAAGAGATTGTCAAGGAGGCCCAGTCTCTCCAGACCGGCTCCAGCATATCTGTTCTCGGGGCCCTCAAGGAAAGCTCTGGAAGCAAGCAGAAGTACGACTTCCAGCTTTCCTCGATGACGCTCCTCGGCGCCTGCCCTCCGGAAGAGTACCCTCTGGCCAAGAAGAGGCACAGCCTCGAGTACCTCAGGACTCTTGCGCACATCAGACCCAGGACTAACACTGTGGCGGCCGTCGCGAGGGTGAGGAGTAAGCTGGCGCAGAGCATCCACAGGTTCTTCGAGAAAGAGGAGGTGAGAAGTGGGGCAGCATCGCGAAAAGAAAAGGGAACACTACAACTAAACCTCACAACCCCAAATCAACTCTCTGCAGTTCTTTCTCGTCAATACGCCTGTTGTCACTGCATCCGACTGCGAAGGCGCGGGCGAGATGTTCAGGGTCACAACCTTAAACCTTGACGACGTTGCTTCGTTGCCCAAGAAGCAGGGCGAAGACGGTGCCTCGGGAAAAGGGGCAGACTACGGGGAAGATTTCTTCGGTAAGCCCGCGTACCTCACCGTTAGTGGCCAGCTGAGCGCGGAAACGTACGCCTGCGCGATGGGAGATGTCTACACCTTCGGTCCTACCTTCCGGGCGGAGAATAGGTAAGCATGAAGAACGAAGGGGGCAAGAAGTTCAAAAGAACAGGACAACGTGAAGCACACCAAGGACGAGAAGCAAGACATGCGCACCAATATTTCTTGCTCACACCCCTTCTCACCTCTCGCAGCCAGACTGCCAGGCATCTGGCGGAGTTCTGGATGCTCGAGCCGGAGATGGCCTTCACGGAGAAGGACGGGGCCATGGACAACGTTGAGAACATGCTCAAGTTTGTCATCGGGAGGGCTATGGAGGACTGCGATGAGGACCTTACCTTCTTTGACAAGTTTTATGAGAAGGGACTTAAGGATAGGTTGGAGAAAATTCAAGAGCAGGATTTCGTGAGGCTCAGCTATAGAGACGCGGTCCAAATGCTCCAGGAGGAGATCAAGAAGGATCCCAGTGCTTGGCAGTTCCCCGAGGTGGTGTTCGGGACGGATTTACAAACGGAGCACGAGAGGTGGCTGTGCGAGGTGAGATGGGGGAGGAGCGAAGCGCAGGAGCGTAGCGGCGACATAGCGACGAAGACGCGCCTTCTTTGTGACGGGCGAAGTTAGTCGCATATTTTTAACCCCTTTTTTCGGTCGTCGCTTCGCTCCTCCCCGCTTTCAAATCGTAGAAAAAGTTCTCGAGCCCAGTTTTCGTGTATGATTACCCCACGGGTATCAAGGCCTTTTACATGAGGCAGAACGACGCCGACGGAGGCGAGACCGTTGCTGCATTCGACTTGCTCGTTCCGGGTGTCGGAGAGCTCGTGGGAGGGAGTCAGAGGGAGGAAAGGTGAGAATGGGGACAGGAGTGAAACAGCTTGACAGTTTCAAGCACTAACGAACATTCGCGTTGTCGCAGGCTCGACGTGTTGCTGAAGAGGCTCGACGTTCTCGGGCTTGACAAGGAGGACTACTGGTGGTACTTGGACTTACGTAGGTTCGGGACCGTCCCCCACTCAGGTTACGGATTGGGATTCGAGAGGTTGGTCACGTTCATCACTGGGATTGATAACATTAGGGACGCCATTGCGTTCCCCAGATATCCTGGGAGTGCGGAGTTCTAAATAGTAGGCAGGGCAGTTTATTGCAAAATTGAAAATGCTTTTAGCAGGAGGGATGGGTTGCGCGGCAAATGAAGTTGAGTGGGAAATAAAGTTGCCACGACGCAACCAAAAGCAAAGTGAGCATTGAATGGAGGAGTGAATGTTTGGGTGTGAATGCACTCTACTTCTACCTCAAATTCTTATCTCTTCCTCCGATGTACCTAAATGAATGCACGAAACTTGAATCTATTGCCCCCTTTTCCCCTTGCTGCTCTTCCCCTTGACTCTAATCCTCTTGGGGGCTGTGTTGGCGCTCCTTCCACTTTGGAGCGTGTGAGGACGGGAAGATGGTAGAGACCTCGCCTCCTGTTCGGATTTGTTAGTCTGAGCGACTGCAATCTTCGCCCTCGTCCATAAACCGCTCGCCACGCTTTGAAAGTCAGCTCTTCCTTTGACTTTTGTCTCCTTCTTCCGCAACCCATTGAGGTTCTTGGCAAGCTTTGACTCTTCGGCGGTCTCGCACTCTAGGGCATCCCTGACCCCTTCGACTCTCACCAGCTCGTCTGAGCCTCCCGACCCACTGCACTCGAGGATCGTCTTGCCGAATTCACAATCAACAGCGTTGCGATGGCTGCGCGTCTCGATGTCAATCGTGTTCTTCTCGTGGCTGTGGTCGGCAGTCGACTTTGCGCACTCCGTGGCATCTTGAATTGCCATATCAGCTTCCTCGCTGAGGGTCGTGACCTCAACCTGCTCAGAGGCTTCGACCTGGAGGGAGCTCACAGTGGCCCTGAAGGCAGAGTTCGTAGCGTCGAGGGACCGAGAAGTGTTGACCAGGCGCTCGTCGGAGGAGTCTTCTCTTCTGTTGTCCTTGTTCTCCTGGAGAGGGGGAGGGAGCGAGTTGTGGGGTGGGGTGGGGTGGGGGGTTTGAGAAGTGCACGCTACGCACGCTCAGGGAGGGCACTGGGTACGGGCACTTGCTTGCTCCTCACAACCGCTTCCACCCCTGCCACGCGGATTCACCTTCTCTATCTTGCCCCTCTCCTTCCTGGACTTCTCTGCTACCTTCTTCTTTGCTCTGCATGTCCTCTTCAGTCTCTGCTGCTCCTCCGCCACCCTCTTCACTTCCTTCTTCTGCTTGGATATCAACTTCTTCACCTCGTTCTCCTTCTCGACGAGCTCCTCTCCTCCCTCCACCAGCCCGACCTTCTCGTCGCTCCTACGGGAAGCTTCTCCTAAAAGCTTACTGACCTCCTCCATCTTCTCCCTGAGCTCCCCAGTTCGCTCTTTCTGCACCCTGAGCTCCTCCGTGTAAGTAGCCTCGTTGGCCTCAAAGTCCTCCTCCATCTTCGTAGCTGTCCTGACGCGGTCGACCCTCTTCTCGTCCCCCTTTCTCTTCCTCAACTCCTCCTCTTGCCCTAGCTTCCTCATCTCCTCTCGTTGGGTCATGAACTTTTCCTTCTTGGCCCTGTCAGCTTGAAGGACGCCCGAAACGAAGCTCTCCTCCGCTGCTAGCTCAGCAAGTCTGGTAGAAGAAGTAATCGCATCGGCCTCTTGCTCGTCCTTCTTGGCCTGCCGCGGGGGAGAAGGGTCAGGAGAAGAGAGGAGAGGGAGAGGGGGTGGAACGCCTTGCCCCCTCACCACTCACTCACCTTCTCGCAGCTCTTCTTCTTGGAATCTAGCCCCTCTGTCCACTTCAGCCAATACATCTTCGCTCCACCCCTCTCAACAAGCTCAACAACATCACAAGCACGACCTCCCTCCGACGTAGAAGCCTTCTCCATCTCTATGACCCTCATGAGGGACTCCACGCGTTTCTCGAGGCGCCCAAGAGACTGTTGAAGACCTTTCAAAACAACGTTGAGCCTCTTGTCCTCTAGCTCCTCCCTTTGGAAGAGATTGCCAGCTTCAGACACCCTCACCGAGAGCTCCCCAAGTTTGTGCCTTGCCTCGGAGATTTGGCTTTCTACTGAGTGAGTTTCTGCGTTGATTGCATAGACAATGTCATTAGTTGGCAAAGAGGACATTCTGGTACGGAAATCGGCGTATTAGTAAGGGAAGAAGGGGAATAAATGAGGTCCTGATGATGAGGAAGCATTTTCATCGAAAACATGACCAGTGCATCTCGAACTGTGTCACGATTGACCCTATTGGGGCTTCCAGGGAGCGGGAAAGGTGAGGATTGAAAGCAGTGATAGGTTCGCGGTATTGTATTTTGGTGTATTTTGAGATGGTCCTTTGTTGATGCCGTGTGTCCTCTCCCAAAAATCTTACACCCTCTTGCTGCCCTGCCCGCCTTGATCCAGGAACTTACGGTTCACTTTTAGCTTCACACCTTTCTGTGCCTATATTGACGGCCTCGGCGATCATGTCGAGTAAGATGACCCCAGAGCTGAGAGAGGTTACTAAGAAGGGAAACTTGGTTCCCGATGCTTGGATCGGGGGCGTGATGAAGGACGCAGTGCTATCGTTAGGTCATGGGAACGGCGAGGAGGAGGAGGAGGGAGGGGTTGCGGGAGATGCTTCTCCGAGACTAGAGCCTGCATACATATTAGATGGATATCCAAGGACTGAGGGCCAGGCGATGCAGTGTTTGGACGATTGGGAGGAACGGATACGTACCCAGCTTGCCGTTTTCATTGACGTTCCGAAGGAGGTTGTCCTGGCGAAACTCTCGGGTCGCCTGGTTTGTGTTGAGTGTGGGAGAGGTTACAATGATGTTGCCGTTGACGAGGGAGGCTTCGACATGCCGGCCATGTTGCCTTCCAACGGATCTCGGTCTAGATGCGAATGCGGGGGTTGCTTGAGGCGTAGAGATGACGACACCGACGCCGGGGTCGTCGAGGAGAGGCTAAGAGTTTACGAGAAACAGACAAAGCCCGTAATTGACTTGTTTGCGGAGAGGGGGAAGCTTTATACCTTCACACCGTACCGTGGGGTCGCGGATATAGAAAAGATGTATAAATTCGAATGACCAACTGGCGCGGAACCCTCTTCTTTCTTTTTCCTTAAATTCAGTCAAAACTTTACAAGTTAAGACTTTTTCCCATGTCTTTCCCCCCAAGAGACCTCGAGCACGAGCAATTGCTTATGTCCGCACGGTAAGTCACCCCCAGGATATCCTAACTCCGAACTTGACCCCCACCTCCTCAATTTCTAACCAAACCCCCTCGCCCTCAACTAACCCCACCCCTTTAAAAACACCACAGGGCATCGGAAATCCAGCTCTCGGTGGTATCTGGTTGTGGAAGCGCCGTTGGTGGACCCACACACGGCACGAAGGCCACGTTTGTGGGAAGTGCTTCCAGGAAACCCAAGTGTGTTGCGGATGCTGAGAACAGAGTTAGAATGGAACGGCTGGCCAAACAAGATGCGGAGAGAAGAGAGAACAAGCCCAAGCCAACAGTAGACGACTTTATCCTTGATAGGGGATTGCAGGTGTGGAATGATGCCGTGGGGAAGTACATGAAGCTTGGAAGGGCTGTCAGTAGGAGGGAGAGGGTAGAGACGGAAAACGACGAGGAATGGGACCAGTCGCTGACATACTCTGCTACTCCGTACGAAGTGATTGCATCGGCGATACTGAGAATAAGAAGGTGGGAATGGGCAAGAAGTGAAAGAGTGATACAGTATTTCCCCCCCTCCACTGTCGTCCAACCCCGCTCCACCCCGTTCCATTCCGCCCCCGCGCAGCTATTACGGAAATCCTGAAATCACAAGTGTCGGAGAGATTCGGGAGAGGGGAGGGATGCTGCAGGCGAGCTTCAGTGCCGAGAGCTCCCCGGAGGAGGATGTTGGAGGGGGAGGAAGAGAAGAGAAGGTGACGGAGCCAGCAAGCGCCGAGACTACTTCCTTGAGCAGGGCGATTGGCAAGGGTGGCGTCTTCTATGATTTGGGATGTGGGGTCGGCGGAGTTGTGGCAGCAGCAGCTAGCGTTCACTGCTGGGACGAGGTCGTAGGAATAGAATGTTTAGAGGGCCTGCATAACACCGCCTTGGAGGTGCAGCACATGTGGGAAAAGGTAGAAGTCACGAAGGCGCTTGGCGAAGAGTACGAAAGGGGGACAGGGGAGGGCCTGAACAAGCTGCGTTTTGTGAAAGGAAACATTTTCGACCTGGAAGAATGCGACTGGACTGTGGGAGACGTCATATTTTGCAACTGCGCCATGTTCACAGAGGAAAGAATGGCCGAACTTCAGAGTGCAGCCTTGGGAATGCGACCTGGCTCATTTCTCTTCACCGTCACCAAAACTTTGGACGAAAAGACATCTGACTTTGCACTCGTTGAAGAGAGGACGGTCAAGATGGATTATGGGGACGGCACGGTGTTTATGTGGGTAAGGACTGCCGAGGAGGCGAGCCTCGAGGGAGGGGAGAGTATCGGGGCAGTTGACGAAGTTGGGGACGAAGAGGGGTTCTGACGGCGCGCAATTAGTAAAAAAGAAAAAAAGAAAAAGAAAAAAAAGAAACTATAACTTTTCGTGTGCACATGTGAATAGTTTGATGTTGTTGAGAAGGATGAAGCAGGCAGGCAGTGCATGAAGCTGTGCAAACCGAACTCCACCGGCCCCTCCTTTTCTTTACTGCTCTTTCTTACTGCCGAACATTTTTTTGAAAGGGCTTAACTTCTTCTTCTCCTTCCCAGGGCTCCTACTGCTAATCTCAGCTTCTTCGCTCACAGTGTCAAGCCCTAGTGACTTGGGTCTCTTGGTGGGGCTCGGAGTCCTATTCAGCTTAATGCTCATCCTCCTATTTTGTTGCTCCTGCTTCCTGTTTACGACCCTTCTCACAGCGTACCAGGTGCAAAGTGTCGCCACCCCCCCATAAGTCACCATGTTCTTGCGTGCCTTTGAAGAAAACACAAAGAGAGAGACAAGCAACAGAACAAAAATGTTGAAAGACGAAGGGTTAGGAAGGAACGCATAAACTACCTTGGAGAACGAAACAGGTTCGACAACTTTGGGAGCCTCGTCCTCAACTGGCGGGGAGCAAAGGGAGGAAGAGATTGAGGAAGGAAGGTAAGAGTTGATGGAGGAACACAGGGAGAGAGAGGCGTCAGCATCGCCCCCCCCCCCTCCTTGGGAGGGAGAAGAGACTGGGACGGGAGGAGACGGAGGATAGTACTCCGAGTTCTTTCTGCCAACAACTCCATCAGGCATCTCCGATTGGTGAGAAGAGGTTACTGTGCTTGCATCCTCTGCAGTGACAAGATGGGTACCTGCCAACATGCACAATAGACAGATTACATACAACACGACCAACATTTTAATATGAAACTCGTTGTTTTGGAAAGGAAGGAAACAAACTGAGGGGTGAAGGGTGGGGGGATCCCGAGGGTCAGGACCATGAAGTGGAAATAATGGAAAGTAAGTAAATCCACGCGCATCAAAGGGCAACATTAAAAAGAAAGAGCTACGGAAACCGGAGAACAGGGGTAAGATGGGGTCAGACAACACGGGAAATCAACTCACATTGTTTGTTTGGACAACTTGTGGGCAAGGGCAAAGCGGCCGGGTCACTCCATTTTGAGAACCGAATTTTAATTCCAAAGGAGAATTCGAGGAACGAAACGAGCTGATCAGCACAAAAATAGAAATCTGGTATGGGCAATGTATGCGGCGGAAAGGCACAAGAGGGCGATGTAATGGTCCCTGTGGGAATTTCAGATGAAGACCTTATGGAGGTTGAGGTCAGTACGAGCAATAGTGAGGCCGCGGCCGACAGCGGATTGTCTGGGGAAGTTGATTTGGACGCGTTCAACGGTAAGCGAGGGCGGGAGGCGCACTCATGTTTAGGAAAATCTTTGGAGGTCTTGTTGTTGTTGATGAGACGACAACCACAGCGACAGCGACGACGAATTAATTGCCCTATTTTAACCCTCCACCCCCGATGCAGGCACTTGGGTTCAATCAAGGACCGAAGGCCTAGAGGAGTTCTTCACTCACATGAAAGTGCCGTGGATGATTAAAAAGCTAATATTGAAAGTGACGCCGAAGCAGCAAATAGAATTCTCGAAGGAGGGCTTCAGCATCCAAATGTCAGGGGGTCCCAAGACGCCCAAGCCTGAGGTTGGGAAGTGGGGGGAGAGCTTCTCCCACACGAACCCCAGAGGACTGCCAGTTACCTTGCTCATCAAGTTGGCCAAGGATCCAGTCCTTGGCACTTGTGTGAAGGGTAGAAGCGAACACAAGGAAGGTGTCGACCTTTTCACTCGCTACATGCAGGGCGATGAAATGGTTCTGGAAATAGGACCTAAGAGGAGCCTTATAGAGGACGGCAAGGTGATGAAGTGTCGAAGGTATTTCAAGAGGTCGGCCAAGTAATTTTTCAAAGGAGAAAGACGAAGACTATTCAAAAATTGATTGCACTTATATACCTTCCAACGCACTACACCCCTTGGACCAGGCACATTATTATTAGATACTCTCTCCCATGCCAATTCCAATTCCCAAACCGTTAGTCAAGCCTCCGCTCCTCTTTTGCATCTCAAGGTCCACAGCCCAGAGGGCGGCACCGCATGCGTTTCCAAGGCAGAAAAAGCTAGGCCCAATCACAGGGACAAGCTCCAACAAGAGGCACATTGCCCCAAACTCAAAGTGGGGGTTGGAAAGGATCTTCTGGGGGGCAATTTTGGAGCAGCCATTGCCGACGACTAGGGCCCGCTGCGACGAGGATGCCATCCCGCTCGCGTCATAGTACATTGCCATCAGATCCCAACCGCAGGAGACGGCGTTTATGAGCAGGTAGGCCACGGTTCCCACGACAGGGAAGACATTGAGAGGAAGAGTAAGAATCTGAAGCACCAAAGAAGGGGTGAAACAGCACAGCATGGATTCCATGAAGGTCGGTGCCGTAAAATGCGCCTGCCATCCGCCCTCGTCTTTAAGAACTGCGATAAATATGTCTTCCTGGAGCTTGGCGAGGATCAGCTTACAGAGAACGTACAAAATAATAACAGCCTCTGTGGGTGGGTTGGGGTGGTGAGGGGTGAGAATAGGGGGGGGAGGGGAGAAGATATAACACACAAAGAGCCAAACTTACCGATAAGCACCGCCAGGACGGCCAAGGTCCACCCCACCTCCCCCCCCCCAAAGCTATCAGCCTGAGACTTGAGTGTGCTCGCCATGAGAATGATCAGAACGACAATTCCCACCACGATGGCCATCAAAATGTAGCAGATCCACATCGTCCAAAGTCGGGGGTGACTTAGAAGGTATATTTGGCCTTTCCATGGGTAACTTCTTGGACGAATGGAGGAACCCATTATATTCAAAGAGTCGTTTTGACCCATATCCGTCAGAACAGCAGAGATGAGAGCAACGAAGGAAGAAGGAAGGACCAATGCTGCGACAGATGCCCGGTTTAGTTTTTCTTGAAGTCAAGCTCACTGAAGAGCGGGTGATCAGCGAATAGAGAAAAGTCCTGAAAGTCAGGCCTGAAAATCCGGTCCAAGGTCCAAACTCTCTGTTAGGCAGACAACATATTTATTGTCATTTCCACCTCCAAACTGGAATTCGATCGTACGAATCTCCACAGAAATATCCACCAGCAAGCCTCGCATTGTGACCAGACCGATTAAAAAAAGAGTCGAGGCCTCGGCAGCCTCAATTTAACATTTACCTGAGCCTCCCAACTCACGAAGTGGGGGGGACTTTTTGCCTGTTTTCAAGACACTTCAGTCTCTCTCGATAGAACCCCCCTCTTCCAACCCCATTCCACCCCCCCCGTTATCCTTCCCCTTTCATTCGCGAGGTCAGGATGGGAAAATTTTCATTTCTCCCTGGGTGCGGTGTGGGGCAGTCTCCTGACAAGGCTGCTGTCTACATTGATAGTTCGAGTGGATCATCTTCCTCAGAAGATAACAATATGAAGGAGGTTAACGTGCATAGTTGGATGTTGCCCTTTAGCACGTTTAGGAACACATGGAGCATGTTTATCTTCGTTGTGATTGTGTACAATTGTATCATGACACCCTTTAGGTAGGCTTTCCGGCCAGCGCGCTTTTGGACCCTTAGGCAGGCCCAAAGTACCACCAGCAGTCCCGAAAATCGACCCCTAACCCGCCCCTCTCTTCCTTCTCTCTTTCCAGGATCTCCATCCTAACAGACCTTAATTTAGAGACTTCCACTATTGTCCTCGCTGACTACCTCTTCGACGCAATATTCGTTATAGACACAATTCTTTACCTTTACTTCCCGTTCATCGATGAGGCGACCGGCAACATCGTGACGGACAGGAAGATTATTAGGGCTAAATACAGAAAAAGTTGGACCTTCATCATCAACATAGCAGCATGCCTGCCCATTGTCATGTTCATTCCGACCATGGCCGGATTCGAGGAGGATGCCATACCTAGGGACACAGTAAATATGTTAAGAATGGTGAGTGCGCTGCGGATTAGTGTTCTATGCGGATTAGTGGAGTGTGATCCTTCTTTTCCCTTGTGTGCGTGTGATGCGTGTCTTCTTGCGAGGTTTCCCCATCTTCTTTACCCTCCCTCACTCGTCCCACTCCCTCTCTTAGATTCGAATTCTTCATATATTCCCGCTATTCCTTGAGCTGAAGACGTACATGGGCCGAAGAAGACAAGTGAACGAGTCCATGTTCCGAATGATCATGATCCTCTTCTTTGCCGTTTTGGGTCTGAGCATTCTCGGCTGCATCTACTTCTACATGAGCGTCAGTTACTACGAGGAACCTGGCGGTAATTCCCCCAAGAGCTACTTCTGCGACTCGTGAGTAAATTTACGAATTGAACGGGACACAGTGGCATGTTATTCTGACCCCCCCACCCCCACCCCTTCCCCTCGCAGGCTCAACAACTATAGTACGACTGACCAACGCATCAAATTTCTAGACGAACAAGATACCTGGGTAGGGGGAGACCCTGTGATCCTAGCTAAAGTTCGTCAAACCCAGGGGTGCCACTACGGTCTATTCTTCATCAGATCCATTTACTACATGATGCAGACTATCTTCACCATCGGCTACGGAGACGATGTCGTGCCCAACGGGGAAAACGAGAGAGAAATGTTTATGGCTTGCTGCTTCATGCTCGTTGGGGTGTTCGGGTACGGCCTCATTATTGCCAACATGACCTCCGTTCTCGCCAACATTGACGTGGTGAGCATGAGGTACAGGCACGAGATGGACATGCTGAGCAAATGGATGGTCATCAGGAGCATGCCCGACAGCCTGAGAGAAAGGATCAACATTTACTTCCACTACGTCTTCAGGAAGCAGAGGGGAATGCTAGATAAGGATCTATTCCACGACCTCCCATTTACCCTGAAGAACCAATTCGCCCAGATGCACAACGACATGATCATTAAGGTGCCCTTCTTCAACGCAGACATTAGATCCGAACACTTCATTTATACAATATCCAACGCCCTCGAGGATCGCATTTACGCCCCTAGCTCCTACCTTATGTACCAGTTCGAGACACAGAGGGAGCTCTTCATTGTACTGAGCGGCCGGTGCGACATTCACATTAAGGGGACTAAGGATGCGGTGAGCTCGCTCACCCCTGGGGACTTTATCGGGGACTACCAGCTTCTCTTTGGTACCGTCAACCAAGTGGGGGTCTGGACGCCCGACTTTACTGAGGTCCTTGTGCTGACCTTTGACGCCTTCGAGGAATTCTGCGACAACCCCGCTTTTGCCTTTCTCAATTTCAGGGAGTTGGGTTGCAACTTCAGAAACTCGGATGATAAGGGGGCCATCGACACGTTAGCAAATTACGACCAGTTCATTAAAAAACTGACGGCCATGGTATCGACAGTGAAGAAGGGGTCAAAAAATAACAAGCTAAAGGATATGATGCAGAAGGCCGAAGTTGTTGTCCACGGTATCATGGTCTATCCGCATGACAAGGTCCACGTCTACTGGGACATTCTATTGCTAGCCACCAAGACCCTTTACTGCATAATGGTTCCGGTGCGAATATGCTGGAATTTGACGGACGGAGGTTTCAGCGATGACGTCAAAGGACTCGACGGGCTGAAGGACAGTTTCGACATGAGCCTCATCCTTGAGTACATTTTTGACATTGCATACTGGCTTGACATGTTAGGCCAAATGTACTGCTTTGCATACGTCGACCACGACATGGGCAGTGAGGTCGTCGTGGACAGACAGATGATAGCAACCAGGTACAAGAATTCGCAAAGGTACTCCTTTGATATTATCACGGCCATCCCCTACGATATCCTGGGGGGTGCGTTCGGTTACTGGAGTTTGTGGAGGATTCCGAAGATGCTGCGCATTACGTACATCTTCAACAACGTAAATAGACTCCAGAAGCATTTTGAAGACTCGATGCAGGTGACGCTCACAGAGACTCATGTTTCTGTCATCATCATGTCTATCTCAACCCTGGTTCTCATCCTCTGGTCGTCGGTCGGTTGGAACATTAGCAGGAACATGGAGAGCGACAAGGACAATAGGGAAAACTTCATGAAGTCAGTCTACTGGAGTTTCACCACCTTCACCACTGTGGGGTACGGCGACATCACTCCCAACTCTCAGTCCCAGACGATTTACGCAATTATAATTGGGGCCTTCGGTGCCATCATATGCGCCGCTATTATTGCAAACGTCACGTCCTTTGTCCACGACGTCGACGTGTCCGAGGACAATGTTGAGCACAAGGTTAACTGCCTTAAGTGGTTCCTTGAGGGTCACAATGTCTCCTTCGAATTTATAGAGAAGGTACAAGATTACTTCGACCACGTGGAAAGGGACCAAGAAGGGCTGAACGAGGACACTATGCTCGTGAGCTCTGTCCCTACCCACCTCCGCCATGATATCCTTGTGCACATTACTTCGCCGATGGTGCTTAAGTCCAATTTCTTCAAAGGCTGCGAGAGCGGCTTCCTGCGGAAGATGATGCTGAGTCTCGAGCAGAATTTCTATTCTACGCTCTTTATGATTATGAACAAGTCACCTGCGACTGGAATGTACTTCATCAAGAGCGGAATCGTCGAGATGATGACTGACAAAAATGGAATCCTCATCTTGAATACTAGGCTTACGGCTGACGACTCTTTCGCAGAGGGTAGCTTGCTGGAGCACTGGACCGAGAACCCTTTCGTGGCGAGGGCAGGAACTGATTGTGAGCTTTGGTTTTTGAGCAGAAGTAACTTCAACACCCTGGTGAACGACTTCCCTGAAATCAGGTCCAAGCTGAAGGAGCTGACCAACAAGGCCAACGAAAGCAAAAAGAGGTCGTGCACGATACTCAAGAAGCAGACCATTTTACTGAGCAGCGAGAAGGTGCAGCTCACCAAGTTTTTCGTCCACCCCGACAACTTGTTCATCAATGTTTGGAAGGGCGTTGTCCTACTTTTCACCCTGAACAGCCTCATCATGGTCCCCTTCCGCACGGCCTTCTTAGAGAACTACGAACTTTCTGCCAGCATTGCCTTCGACTACATCGGCGATTTAATCTTCCTCGCTGACTCTGTCATACAGATGAACTTCCTCGGCTACTACGACGATGGACACTTGATAATCGACGCCAAGCATATCCGCGAACACTTCAAGAAGTCGGGATTCTACTACGGGCACATTATGTCGGCGTTGCCACTGGATTTCATCGCATTCTTTGTGACGCCGTTCTGCCCCTTTGGAAAGCTTCAGCTCTGGAGTCTACTGAGGCTGAACAAGTGCTTTAGGATACGGGAAGTGTCACGGATGACCACTGACTTGGAGGCGGCAGCCAGCAGGGGCGGAATCAAGTTGAACAAAAACGGGCTGAGGGTTTCCAAGCTCATTATAGTGATTTTGATCTCCGCCCATTGGCTCGGAGGAATCTTTTTCATCCTCGGCAATGCAGACCAGTACTCGGGGGGAATGGAGGACTCTTCAGAACCCAGGAACTGGCTCCAGGCGCACGGGAACTTGGTGCCAGCCAACGTCACCTGCTCTTCAAGTGTGACCCCAACGAGTGACACGCTACGGAGCCAATACGTCGCGGCGCTTTACTGGGCCGTTGCCACCTTAACGACTGTGGGCTACGGCGATGTGACGGCCGTCTCTAACAACGAGGTCTTCTTTGCTACCATAGTCCTAATTTTGGGAACAGGAATTTACACCATTGTGATCGCAAATCTGGAGGACATCGTCTCACAACTTGATGTGACGTCCTCTCTGTACAAGATGAAGAGGGACAGCATTACCGATTACATGGACATGCAAGGCCTCCCCCATGAGCTCAAGCAGAAGGTGAACAGCTACTACAACGTTTGCTGGACGACTCAAAAGGGTATCAACGGGAAGAAGTTGCTCAACTACATGTCAAGGGCCATGAGAAGCGAGCTTCTCTTTGAGATGTTGAACGACTTGATGAGCCAGATGTTCTTCATTAAGGATTGCACCAGCGACTTTGTGAGCATAGTTTTAGAGAGGCTGACCTTTGACATATACACCAAAGGTGACATTCTTTTTCGCTGCGACGAGCAGGCCGATACCGTCTTCATCATTCACTCCGGTGATGTTGACTTGCTGACGGGCGACGGAGTCAAGTTCAAGACGGTTAGTAGCAGTATTTTAGGCGACGGTAACTTCTTCTTGAGGGAGCCCCATATTTGTACGGCAAAGGCGGCCTCCAACTGCGAGATCTTCCAGCTCACCTTCGAGGACTTTTGGACTTGCTTGCACCACGGTTCGCTGTCAACATCCTACTTAGATTACCTCGAGGAGAATCAGAAGTCCCTCCACAAGTTTAGCGCAATGGTCAACAAGATGAAGAACAACTTAAACAGCAGCAAGATGGCCAAGATGATGGACACCGGCCAGGATGATAGCATACCCAAACATATCATCCTGCCAAACAGCAAACCAAGGAGAATATGGGATTCTGTTGCCTGCCTTCTAACGACCGTTCTCGTCGTGATCATCCCCTACAGAATTTGCTTCGCAGACAAAAAATTCGCCGCCGTGTGGCTGGTAGTCGATATTTTGCTGGACTTATTCTTCGTTGTGGATATTTACCTGAGAATGAAGCACTTTGCGGAAATGAAGGACGGGTAAGTGCTGGATGGGTGGGGTGGTGTTTGGAGGGGGAGGAAGGGAGGAAGGGAGGAAGGGAGGAAGGGAGGAAGGGAGGAAGGGAGGAAGGGAGGAAGGGAGGAAGGGAGGAAGGGAGGAAAGGAAGAAACACACTTACACGAAAATCAATACTGACATACTGCCCCCTTTCCCACCCCCTCTTCCAGATTTGTCGTGACGAAGGAATCGGAGTTCAGAATCATGTACATGCACGGACACTTCAAGCTCGACGTGCTTTCTGTCGTTCCTCTTTCCTACATCTGCCTCATCTTCGTCGACAACATGCAAACCATCGCGACTTTGAGGTTGCTTCAGTGCATAAGAGTCGCCAGGTTCACCTACTACCTTGATGCCATCGTTGTCAGCCTCGCCGAGTACGGCAAGATTGCCATTTCCACAGCGATCCTTCGTATCATCCAGATGTTTGTCCTCGTCCTGTTCCTTTGCCACTGGTTCGGCTGCGCCTACTTCTACATCGCCATGATGACAGGTTTCGAGGAGATTGACGGCTCCCCCTCCTCCTGGGTCGTCGAGGATGGAAAGGCCGAGAACGGAGAGGACGAAATTAACAAAGGTCTCAGCTACCTCAGGAGTTTCTACTGGGCTCTCTACACCCTTTCCACCGTAGGGTACGGCAGTGTCCCTTGCAACACCATACCAGAGAGGCTCTTTGCCATGATCGTCATGGCAATAGGCGCCGTCATTTGCGACGCTGGCATAACAGCCGTTTTGACCTCGTTGATTAGCAACAAGGACCACCAGGCTGGGACTAATCAAAGGCGGATCGAGTGCTGCAGGAGGTACATGAAGAGCACTTTCGTCGAGAAGGACTTTCAGAACAGGATAATGGACTTTTACGCCTACGCCGACTCTGACTTGAAGAACCTAGACGAGGGCGAAATCCTTGAAGACATCAGCGTTCCCGTTACGAGGAGCATTCTATTTCACTTCTGCTACACACCCTTGAGGAAGGCCAGCTTCCTGACTGGAAAGAGTGACGGTTTTGTTAGTAGTGTGATCAACCAGCTCACACCTTATATCGCTGTCCCTGGAGAGAAGCTTTCTGAGATAGGAAAGGAATGCGTCAAAATTTATGTCATGCAGAGAGGCAGAGCGATCATGGAGGATAGCACCCACGGGCATAAGGAGAACGTCACTGCCGGCTATGTTATCGGGCACGACGTGACCGAGGCAAACATGAAGTGTAACGGAAAGCTCGTGAAGGGCGTCGAGGTAAACTTTGTTGAGGTCAAGAACTTGGCAAAGGGATCCGGCGACCCGTACTGTCTCTTAAAGTGCGGCTATAAGAGCTGCATGTCCACGATTAAGAAGACTAAGTACTGGAACGAGACCTACACGATGAAACTGGTCAAGAGTGAAAGTGGCGAGAACGGAATGACAGCCACTGAGTGCGAAGTAACCCTGATGGGCTGGCAGAAGAGAAGCGGGCATTACAAGTTTGGGAGCTTCAAGTTCGAACTGGACGATGGAATTAATGACGGGGACGGCAAATTGTCTTTCAAGGACTACACAATTAAGGACGACCAGGGGAACAAGGGTGGCGTCCTCAAAATGGGTGTGAGATATTACGATTTGGCCCCCAAGGACATTGCCGAAACGCACCAGGTCACCGTCACGTGCAAAAGCTACTGCCACCTTTACACGTTGGATGCTCATAAGATAAATACGCTGGAACAATACTATGTGGCCAGTAAGTTCGAGAAGTTGAGAAAGAGGCTTCCCAAAGTAGACCCTGAGGACGAGTACACTGAGTTTTGCGCAAACGAGGAGAAACTAATGTGGAGAAGACCGAGCAGACCAGTCTTAACCTTGAATCGAAAGCGTAGGCTGGGCGCTTCCCCAGCCCCGATCGAGGAGGACGAAGAGGAAGACGAAGAGGAAGACGAAGGCGATTCCACCGGTGAGAGCAGGGGCGGAGACAAACTTGCCCCGCTGAGCCCTTCAATGACTGGAAGGGTTAAGCTTCCTAGCTTGGAGAAGGCCGACATCGAAAGAGCCAAGAGCACGAAAATCGGCAATGACCAGCCACCACAGCAGAGACAGAGCTTGAGGTTGGAAGTACAAAGGTCAGAACTTGACGAGCTGGAGAAGGCCCCGATGGTCAACATGAAGAGAAGAAGCACTGTGACCGGGCAGGCCCTCATGGTGGACACGGGGCTGAGCAGGCAGGAAAGCATACAGGCAATCTTGAACATGGGCTCAGGGAAGAGACTAGACGAATCCAATATTGAGCCGGCAAGCCCTGGACTCGACGAGAGCAACCACGGTGTCATCAAGAGGAAGCAAGTGAGAATGGACACGCAAGAGTTCACACAAAGAATCAAGAGAAGGAATAGTGTGAGCGTCGACCCTGCTGATCTCGCATCGGCTGTCAGCGGGCAGAATGTTGGAGGAAAGAGGAAAACCGAAATGATCAGAGAATTAAAGAAGAGCACCTGGGCTGGCAGTGGAAAGATCAGGGGCAAGACCATGAGCATATCAGGGAGGGGCAACGACTTCTTGACGCAACAAATGATGGGGGCAATTCCAACCAGTGAAGAATTAGCAGCGATGAAAGGCGCGGGGGGGGCAGATTCTCCGCATAACAGCCCCAAGATGATGGCGAGAGGAAGCGGCAGAAAACAGGGAAGCATGAGCAAGAGGAGGGCAAGCCTCCTGGAGAGGGCCGAGACCATCACCATCAAGAAAGACTGGGACAACGTGGCCACGGTTGATGGCATGATCTATGACAAGACCAAACCTAACAAGTTCTGCATAGACTGGTCTCAGGGGCACTGAAACGTAGGTAGTTGCAGCGAAATGGGACAAAAGCAAAGCCAATTGTTGTATTTTAAACGATTCGTTATAAACAATTTTTGTTAAGCGTACAGTCGCTTGACCGAGTAAAGCTGGTCACTCAGATATTGTTGTGCTAAGAGCAGCTATTAATGAAGTCACGTACATTACTCGCCCTATATATTCGGAAACTAGAACACTAGAGCGACACTGCATTAGATTTTCAGAGGTATTCTTGACGCGCAACGCATATAAACATTGGGAATGAGATGGTGAAATCAGCTTCAACATGGTAGTGCCTTTTTGTACCGAGCTCATCTATTATTGATGTCAGGTAGACTACACGACCTACATATTCCGGGTCTAGCACACTAGAGCAACCCCGCATTCGCGTTTCAAAGGTGCTCTCCTCCGTCTTGCTGTTGTAGTTAGTAAAGATATCCTGTCTCCTCGTCCTTGTACCTCTCCCATCCCTTATTCCCGACCGTAACCGGTTCCTCCACCGCCGCAACCAAGTGAGACTCGGGGTTACGAGCTCGCTACTTCCTAGTAATAACTTGAACTTCGACGGACACTTCTAGGCATCACACTTTAGTAGTGTGTTACGATAAAGAGGTTTGTTGGATTTGGGGGTGGGAGACTGAGGGTAAGGGAAGGGGGTGTGTGGGGAGAGTCCAGGGCAAAGGAGGAGGTATCAAGGATGAAAGCTGAGGCAGAGAGGGCGAGGGAGATGGCAAGGGAGGAGATCAAGAAGCTCAGGGAGAAAGAGGACAGAATAATTGGGGAGAAGATTGAGTGGGAGGGGAAGAGGGGGAAGGTTGGAAGGGTCGTTGTGGTGGAGAGGGAGGAGGTTGAGAGGCTGAGGGCAGAGAGAGAGAGAAGTCTTGAGTTGGTGCTTAAGAAGCTCGGGAAATGAAGAAGTGCGAGGAAGGGAAAATGTTTTTGAAGGCACTCTTGGAGGAAAATGAGAGGAGGGAGAGGGAGGATGTGGAAAGAAGGAGAAAGACGGAGAAGGCCAAGAGGCTGTTGGAGGCAAGCATGAGGAGGATGGAGGTAGAGACTTGGGATAGGCTGTAGGAGTTAAAGAAGAAGAAGGAAGAGTGTGAGAAACTAGGGAAATGCTGGACTGGATGAAGGCTGAGGTGGGAAGGTAGGTGAGAGAGGAAGGGTGAAGAGAGGAGGAGGGGGATCAGGGAGGACAGGGAGAATAGGGTTAGGAGGGAGATGATGTAGATTGCGGAGGAGGGGGAGAAGGTCAGGGTGGTGAGAGAGAAGGGCGAGAGGTATAAGAGAGAGGCGAAGGAGGAGAAGGAGATGTGGGAAAGGGAGAGTGAGAGTGAGGAAAGGGAAAGAATGAGAGAGCTCAGGATGAAAGGAGGAACAAGGAAAGAGAATGGAAGGCAGTGAGGAAGAGGATGCGGCAGGAGAGCAAGAGGGAGAGAGGGAGAGAGGAGAAGGAGAATGCATTGGAGGGAGAGAAAGAGAGAGAGTGCAAGGAGAAGGAAGGGATGGTTAGCGAGAGGGAGAGAGAATGCAAGGAGATTGAGAGGAGGTTGACAGCAAAGAAAGAAGAGGTTGTTGAATAGTTAGTTGAAGGTGGAGGGAAGAGAGAGAGAGGGGGGATGTGGTGAAGGAAGGCAGTTTTGAAGATAGGGAGAAGGGGCTGGAGAGTAAAGAGAGGGAGGTTGTGAAAAGAGTGTTGGAGTAGAGTGTGTGAAGTGGAGTGTGCAATGTGATAGTGTGTGTGTTAGAAGAGTTGAGGGGAGGAAATAGCAGGGAGAAGGGTATAAAGTAGAGGGGTGTGTGTGAGTGAGAGAGAGAGAGGAAGAGAGAGAGAGAGAGTGTGTGTGAGTGGGTGTAAGAGGAGTTAAGCGGAGAGAGAACGAAAGAGAAGTATAAAAGGTAAAGGTGTGTGAGTGTGTGTGTGTGAGAGAGGAAGAGAGTATGTGTATGAGTGTGATAGAAGGGTTGAGAGAAGAGAGAAGGGGTGAGAAGCGTATTAGGTAGAGTTTGTGTGTGTGTGTTAGTGTGTAGTAAAGAGAGGTAAAGAGAAGTGAAGAGAAGTAAAGAGAAGTAAAGAGAAGTAAAGAGAAGTAAAGAGAAGTAAAGAGAAGTAAAGAGAAGTAAAGAGAAGTAAAGAGAAGTATAGAGCAGGCGTATCCTCGGGATCGGGACCGATTAGGGAGCCTTGTGTTTGCGTTTGTGTAAGTGGGAGTGTAAGTGGGAGTGTAAGCGGGAGTGTAAATGGGAGTGTAAGTGCGAGTGTAAATGGGAGTGTAAGTTGGAGTGTAAGTGAGAGTGTAAGTGAGAGTGTAAGTAGGAGTGTAAGTGGGAGTGTAAGTGTTTGCGTGTGTGTATGCGTGTTTGTATGTGTATGCGTTTGTGTTTAAGTTTGTGTAATTTTTTGTGTTTGTGAATTTTTTTGTGCTTGTGGGTGTGTGGAGTGAAAGAGAGAGAGAGAGTGAGAGAGAGAGTGTGAGTAAGATTGTTTGTGTTTGTGAGATTGGGGTTCAAATTTTACGGTCAATTACATCAATATGATGAGCATGGCCTCCGCAAGACGCTCTTTAGCGCAGTGGTAGTGTTAAATACCCCACAAAACACCAAGAGGCCTGTAAAATAGACCCCAACATACTGCAATGTCGGCAATCATATTTTCCAGCTTTATCCTTATTCTACATCGTTTTTCTCAATATTATACAACTTGAGGGGCTTCTATTAATACTACTATGTCGATCTTCCTCCGTTATAGATGTAAAATATAGTAACACTTGAAATACACCCTCCTCGTTCTGTTACCACAATGATGGTTGTAGATTTTCCCCCTTTTGAACGATTTCGAGGGGCAGCAAGGGGGTTAAGGGGAGTGGCCCAAGGGGAGGGAGCTTAAAATGAAACACCTGTGTCGTTTGAGAATGTTATTCAGAGAAGGAAGAGGGGGGGGCGGAGGTAATGGAGGGAGGCTGGCAGGATTGGGGGGTAGAACTAGGCAGACGACAGTGGTAAGGTGCGATTCTTGCATAAGAGGCTCAAGGGTGAAGTTGGGGGGGCCCTATAGGAGCGTGGACGTCGCTGTCGTTGTTCTAGACGAGTCTGCTAACGAGTTGACGGGAAGGAAAGCAAGTTTTGATGTTGTAGGACAGCTGTATTGAGGCAGACGACAGTGGTAAGGTGCGATTCTTGCATAAGGGTGTAGGGAGTGAGCTTGGGGGGGCGCTATAGGAGCGTGGACGTCGCTGTCGTTGTTCTAGACGAGTCTGCAAACGAGTTGACGGAAGAAGAGCATGTTTTGATATTGTAGGACAGCTGTATCGAGGCAGACGACAGTGGTAAGGTGCGATTCTTGCATAAGGGAGTAGGGAGTGAGCTTGGGGGGGCGCTATAGGAGCGTGGACGTCGCTAACGATGTTTTTGAGAAGTCGAGAAATG
>BRYA01000410.1:0-29722 GCA_030267965.1 Triparma columacea
CTCTACATCAAGCTTCAGTGTCTCTGGTAGCCTCTTGGCATTTTTGGTGATGCTGACAAGTTTCAATCTTCCTTTGATCATGTTGTTTTCAGCTGTGGTCAGAGCTGGTGCGTTTGGAATAACCTCCTTCACAAAGTGCTTCTTCCTCCTCTCATCAACCACATCAGGCTTGTGAAAGTTCTTCTCAATCTCCTCCATTATACCCTTGATTGACATGTATACAGTATTGACCTCCCCCCTCCCCTCACTCCTCATCTCCTTGGCTTCCATTGTTCCAACGAGGGTAAGGGCGGTTTGCCCATGTTCGTAGGCTGCTAGCCTGATCTCACCATCAACCCTCGCTCTCTGTGCATTCTTCGAACGCGCAATCTTGACGAGTTTTGTCTTTGCCTCCTTCGGCATGGCGTTCTCATCCTCTGACATTATCTCAACGCACTGGCCTGAGCCTTCATTACGAACGGCTCTGATTCTAAGGAGGTACTCGACAACTGTTGTCCCCTTGAAGAAATGCTGCCAAACTACAATCCTATCCCCCTTCTCCCTATGGATAGTGGCGCGTCGGAAAACTCCCGAATTACTGTCTGATAGAATATAATCGAGGACAAGCTGCTGCTCGTCATGAACAACTACGCCGACATTTGCTCTCTTGGTATCCCACGACTGCTCAATGATGCCTTCAACGGCACCGCGCTCGACAAGCACACCAACCATCTCCTCGTGGGCTTGATATTGCTTGTCTTTTATCTTATCTAGGGCAGGGTGGGTGGTGTTATCGTCCATGCCACCATCAAGGGCTGCAGCAGAGTCATCGACGGCCTCAGGGGCGGCAGTATTCTCTGCGGCAACCTCAGGGGCGGCAGTATTCTCTGCGGCAACCTCAGTGGCATCGACATATTCTTCGGTGGCCATGGGGACAACGGCGCGGCGTTGCGCTACCTCGATGGTCTCAACGCTGTCGGCGGCACGCTTGTCCGCGGCACGCTCGTGAGCTGCGGCATCATCTGCAGCGGCCCTAAGGGTGACGGCAAGGTCATTTACAACCGTGACAATGCCAGCTGCAGTTGCGCCCTCGCCTGCTGCGTCCTTGACGGCGGCGGCAACTTCGTTGGCGGAAGATGCGGCAGCAGTAAGGTCGGCACATAGTTTTGTTGTTATAGCCTCGAGCTGCACGATCTTCTCCTCCCTCTCAGCGAGCAGAGCTTCATGATTATTCATCTCACAGTCCAACAGAAGCCTGCGGGAGCGCGAAAAAAATCGACAGACCGGGAAAGGGGGTGAGTTAGATAGTTCGAAAATAATTCGCTTGCAACCATCGCCACAAGCCCTCCACATTTAAAAAAAATGCTTAGTTGATGAAAATTTTGTCCAAAGTCCCCAAATCGTCCCAAACCCAAACCCAAGAAACAGGGTTGGCCATGCTGTTCCGCTGTGCCTCCTGCCTCTCTCTCCCATCCTCTCTCCCCACCGATCCCTCTTCTACCCTCGCCTTTCTACACACCCCTCGCTTTCTCTCCTTCCTTACCTTTGTCTCGTCCCCTCGCTTTCCCTCCCCTCCACAAGTGTTCCCAAGTCCTTCCCGAAGGCTTCGAGAATAGGAGAGCTTACTCTGAAGCTATGACTACCTCTTGAACGATGAAAAAGACTTAATGAGGGAGAAACAATCGATACTTGAACACGGTGCTGTATAAAACTGCAATTAAAGGTACCGAACAAAAATAAGGTTTGGATATATTTTACAACCTGCTCTTAGCACAACAAATAAATATCTGAGTAGCCGGCTTTACTCATTTTGTAAGTCTCACTGGGTTACACTTTACGCCCCTGGAACTCCCCGGCCGTAGGCAAAAAAGTTTTCATACACTGTGCATTCGGAGAACCAAAAAGATACGCCCTTAACCTCAACCCCCTCTATTTCTTGCCCCCCCCCCCCAGCACCCCCCTCCCCTACCTAACCCCTTCTCCCCTTTCTGATCTAATAAAAGGCCGAGAACGTAGCGTCGCTGAACTGTCCAAAGTCCTGCCCCTTCTTCCATCTGCTCGCTAGTGTCCTAACGCTGCTTGGCAAGTGCTTGGCAGCCTCCGAGTCCTGTACTTGTTCCACCCCAATCCCCTCCGGTACTTCCATATCCCCATCGTACTCCGGCTCCATGAAGACCGCGAAGGTCTGCCTTGAGATTCCCCTTCCCGCCTCCCCCCCCGCGCCCCGGACTGCGTGGGGTGTGGCCTGGAGCGTCCCTCCCGTGTGGATCTGCGCCGTCTCCCCGATTTGGAAGCTTATGCAGTTCCGCCCCTCCGACCCCTTAGGTAGGACCACCTTGACAAGGTCTCCCTTCCGAGACCTTATGTACAGCCCAGCCTCGGGGTCGGGGCAGGGGACAACTTCGTCGTCCTTGTTGGTGTATATTGCAGGCACAAGTCCTGTGAGGGAACCGTGGTCGTTGTGCCAGCCGCACCAGTCCGAGAAATCATTGTCCGACGATGGTGATGATGATGATGATGACGATGACGATGACGAAGACATGCCAGCGCCTGTCATGGCAGCAACTTCGTCTGCGGGGAAGTAGTGCAGGAGCCTTCCCTTACAGCACTTGCTCTCCTGGAGGAGCTTGAAGAACCTGCCCTTCTTGTAGCTGCGACGAGAGAGAAGCGTGCGATGGGTTGAGAATAATTAGTGGCGTTAACGGAGGGGTTTGAAAAAGAAGCAAAAGCAAGCAAGCGTATTGCCTTGCCTTGTCTCACCTATCTCCGAGCTTCTCCTCCACGTAGTCGTCGCACTGCTTGGCAAGCATCCGCCCGACGTCAACTACCAGTCTCCCCAGGTCCTTGAAGGCAGGTTCGAAGCCAGGAAGGTCCTCTGTGGGCCAGATGTTGGGCTCAAGGAAGGAGGGAAACTTCTTGATAAGCTCGGCGTCGGTGGAGGGGACGTCCACCAGAGGGTTGCAATAGTAGCTGCAGGGGAGAGGGGGGGGGCAAAGGAGGTGAGGCTTAAATATAGAGGTTGCTACATACGACTCGTGAATAATGATTGTAGCTGCTCTCACCTCCCCTTGGCATAGTCTGGCTTGTTCCCCTGGAGCTTCTCGTTCCCGTAGCTCCAACCAACCTGGTAAAAGGCGTGGGGAGTCTCTGTCTTCTTCTTTATCTCGTCTGGAAGCTTGGCGAAGGAGTTGGCGAGGGGAAGCATGGCCATTCTCTGCAACGAGTGTGCGGCAAGTGCGGAGCGTGAGTGAAGAGCGAAGGAGTATTGGGGACAATCAGAGGGGGTAACAAGTACCGCTTTAATTGCCGCTAGGAGGTTGCATGCACGCACTACTAATACGGTCATACACGAATTTGCGATGTGGTTACAAATGCCTTGTCGTCGCTCTACCCTCCCCCCAATTCCCTCTGCACATTCCCTCCTCCTAATCCCTTTGCCCATGCTCACCTTTTCCTCCAGAGTCGGGACCCCTTTGACTGTCAGGATACCCAGGCCGTCGTAGCCATACGCCTTGGCGATCTTCGCGAGAAGCTCCGGCTTTTTCCTCGTCAGGCCCTCCTTTAGTTCTTCATACTCTGCGTTGGTGAATAGTGAAGTTGGTGAGATGGTGCTTGTGGTAATTGCGTATTTAGATACATTGAAACATGAGGTAGTAATCAAGTTCATAATCTACACCTCAACCTTGCAAATTTTCCCGATTTACTTCGCCTTCGACCCCCTTCCCTCACCTATAACAACGCATTCTATTTTATGGACCACCTCCATCTCGGAATTGGCTTGATGGTGGGTTGTTTCTCCCCCTCTAATTCCGTTCGCCTTTATATTTTGTCCTTCTGTCATTGATATAACAGCCTTAAAAGCTGTCGTAATGACGAAGAGACGTAATAATGTGGAGATAATAGATGACATTTCTGCTCCTTGACCAAGGAAAGGTTGCTCTCAGACCTCCCTTTCATTTTCCTTGACTTGCCTTTCTGGCACAGCTCTCAATAAATTTAATCCCTCAAACACACCTTCTCTCTCCCGTTCGTTCTCTTCGAAACCCCACCTCTCCTTCCCCCGTGACTTTGATCCTCCCTAACATCTTCCTTCTGTCATGTTTCGTCTTAGCACCATGGTCCGCAAGGTCCCTCTTCCTGTCCCTCCTCGTTTCCATGCATCAAGGACTATTTCCTCCCCATTTTCTACCATAACTTCGCTGTTTTCCTCGATGGACTACGGTAACGCGCCGGAAGATGACTCCCCTGCCCGTTCCTGGTTGGATAGTCACGATAAACTATTTGGTTCCTTCATTAACAACAAGTGGAACAAGGACAATGAGGTGAGAAAGGAGCTCAGCTCTGCCCTGACATTCATCATACATATACATATACATAACTCTAATCCGTTCTCCTCCTTTCGCTTGGCCCTTCCGCTAGGCTGATATTCCCTTGGCTCCGTCCGTCTCTCCCTCGACAGGCGAAGTCTTGGCGGAGACTGTCCAGGCAACCACCGATGATGTTGACGCTGCTGTGGATGCCGCGAGGACCGCCTTCACGTCTTGGTCCGCCCTCGAGCCCCACGCGAGGGCCCGTCACATTTACGCCATTGCTAGGTGAGGCTTAGGGCGGCACTACATAATCCCTCTCATTTGGTTCTCGTTTCTCTCCTCCTAACCTGCCACTGCTCCATCGCCGCTTCGCTCCCCTCCTCCTCCCCCCTCCATCCCGCCCTGCAGGAACCTGCAGAAGCACTCGCGCCTCCTGGCAGTGGTGGAGAGCATGGACAATGGGAAACCAATCAGGGAGACCAGGGACGTTGACATCCCGGCTGCCGTGAGGCACATGTACTACCACGCCGGTTGGGCCCAGATTATGGACACCGAGCTCCCAAATTACGAACCTGTCGGGGTCATCGCTCAGATCATCCCTTGGAACTTCCCCTTGCTCATGCTGGCTTGGAAGATTGCTCCCGCCCTCGCCATGGGTAACACCGTCGTCCTCAAGCCTGCTCCCTCAACCCGTCTGTCCGCGGCCCTTTTCGCCGACATCCTTGCTGAGTCCGGTCTCCCCCCCGGGGTCGTCAACATTATCTCTGGTGACAACGACATGGCGTCCCACCTCTCCGCCCACCCTGACGTGGACAAGGTTGCGTTCACTGGATCCACGGCTGTTGGGAAGCACCTTCAGAGGCAGCTCGCCGGGACCAACACCAAGCTCTCCCTCGAGCTCGGGGGCAAGTCCCCTGTAGTTGTCTACGAGTCCGCAGACCTCGACGGGGCCGTAGAGGGGCTCGTCAACGGAATCTGGTTCAACCAGGGGCAGGTTTGCTGCGCCGGGTCGCGCCTTCTGGTTCAGGAGAGCGTGGCGGAGGTCTTTGTGGAAAAGCTGAAGCGCAGGATGGACACGTTGAGGGTGGGGAACTCTCTTGAGAAAAATATCGACATGTCTGCCATAATCGACGAGACCCAAAGGGAAAGGATTCAATCCATGGTGCAGATCGGGATCGACGAGGGGGCGGATATTTACCAGCCCAAGGACTGCGTTCCCGAGGACGGGTGCTTCTTCCCTCCCACCTTGGTCACCAACGTCCAGTCCACTTCAACCCTGGTGCAGGAGGAGATCTTCGGCCCTGTCCTCGTAGCCCAGACGTTCAGGACTCCAGCCGAGGCCGTGAAGCTCGCCAACAACACCAGGTACGGTCTGAGCGCTGGGGTCTGGACCGAGAAGGTCGGCCTCGCCCTCGAGACGGCTCTCCAAATAAAGGCTGGCGTTATCTGGGTCAACACGCACAACGTGTTCGATGCGGCCGCAGGGTTCGGAGGCTACAAGGAGTCCGGGTTCGGGAGGGAGGGGGGTAGAGAGGGGTTGTACGAGTACATTAAGCTGGCTTGGAAGAAGGGGGGCAAAAGAATCGTCGGTGAGAATGTCAAGGAGAACGGGGGAGAATGGGGGAAGCCTCGGACGCCACCTCTTCCCTCTACCCCTTCACCCTCGAGCGGGTTGGAGGGGGGGATCCCCGGCGTTGACAGGACCCCGAAGATGTACATTGGAGGCGCCCAGAAGAGGCCCGACGGCAACTATGTGCTCCCTATCATGAGCAGCGACGGGAAGAAGCTCGTGGGACAGGTGGGGGACGGGAATAGGAAGGACGTAAGGGACGCCGTGTCGGCGGCATGCAAGGCGGCACCGGGGTGGGGGAAGAGAGGGGCGTACAACAGGTCGCAGATCCTGTTTTACATTGCTGAGAACCTCTCTATTAGGAAGGAGGAGGTGAGAATAAGGGGAGGGGAGGGGAGGGGAGAGAGGTCCCGCTAAAAAGAGGATCCCGCCTGTTACAAGGCGCCGCGCGTCCGATGCCCGGTGCACCGTTGCCTCAAAATCTAACTCAATACCACTTCGTTGCAGTTCGCCTCTCGGCTTGACGACATGACAGGTTGCGGGATCGAAGAGGGTCGCTTGGAGGTCGACATGAGCATCTCTAGGCTCTTCACTTACGCCTCTTACGCGGACAAGTACGGGGGGGCAATTCAAGAGACCGCCTTCTCCGGGGTTACCTCGAGCATCAACGAACCGGTTGGGGTCGTAGGGGTCGTGTGCTCAAACGACAGGCCGCTCCTGCAGTTCGTGAGCGCGGTGGCGCCAGCCGTAGTTAGGGGCAACTCGGTGGTCGTGTGCCCGAGCGAGGTGAGGGAAGACGGGTGGCTGACTAAAAAAAGAAATCCCCTTGTGAACGACCAGACTTGCGAACAGCAACGAACAACAAACTGACACGCTGCCGCCTTGCGCCTTACTCCTTCTTAGAAATACCCCCTTGCGGCCACTGACCTCTACCAGGTGCTTGACACCTCCGACTTGCCCGGTGGCGTAATAAACATCGTCACCGGTCAGAGCTCCGTGATTGCAAAGACCCTCTCCGAGCACCAGGCCGTGGACGGGATCTGGTACTTTGGGGATGAGGAGGGATGCTACAACACGCAGAGGCTGGCGGCGGAGAACATGAAGAGGACTTTCGTTTGTGCGGAAGGAAGAGACTGGATGGACAAGGCTCAGGGAGAGGGAGAGGAGTTCCTGAGGGAGGCTAGGTGAGATTAGATTAGAGAAGAGAGATGGAAAGAGAAGAGAAGAGAAGAGAAGAGAAGAGCGTGTGCGAGAAAAGCTAGAGTAGCTTGGCGACGGTACGGTTTGACCCTCCCCCAATTTCTAACCCCCAAATCCTTCACAATTTCGTCCTTTGCAGCGAGGTTAAGAATATTTGGATCCCCACGGGTGAGAGCATGCCTGGGGGTGGGGGAGCATACTAGGATAAAGAACGGTGTTTTTTAAGTGGGACGCTAAATCTCTTGGTATTTTCATTCAAAAACGGTTGCGTTGCGTTCTATTGTTACTTCGCCTCTGAGCCTTCCTTAAAGTTTACTTGCTCTTCTCCTCCTCCTTGATTGACTTCCCCTCCTCCTGCGTCTTCCAGCTTAGCCATGTGTTCCAAATGAATCCCACGCAGTTGCTGAAGAGCACCTGGTACTTCGCCGGCGTGAACGCGAAGTTGAATGTCATCGCCGGTACCCATAGGACTAGGTTTGAGGTGTACATGTCGACGAAGCTTTCCTTTACCGAGGAGAACGCCTGACCCAGGGATGAGCCCTCGAGGAGCTTGAGGGAGGTTACAAAGGTGGGGATGAAGAGGGGGGCGAAGAATAGCTGGTCGCAGGCCACCCTCTTGGCAACTGTCAGGGGTCCGCTGCCCGGGATCCTGGACATTACAAACCCGTACCAGTGGTGAGAAACAGGGGCGATTAGGAAGAGGCCGAGGAAGGCGAACCGACCAGTGCGGAGGGGGTCCCAGGTGAAGCCGACCGAGTCCCTCTGGACTATGTACTGGCACCCCACGTCACCACCCCCGGCAACAAAGGCGGCAGTCAAGGCCTTGGTCAACATGGGGCTAGAGTCAAGCTTGGAGCTGTACCAGGATAAGGGGTCGAAACCCTTGTTCGGCTGCGCTGATGTTTGCGTCGTCTTCGCTCTTCCAGTTGTCCCGTTGTGATTTCTAGCATTTCTAGCATTTCCAGTATTTCTACCACCGATGTGGTTGTTTGTTGGTCTCCTCATTGTTCTCGTTGTTGTGTGAATGGATCGACTTATAACTCTCTGAGGCTGTCTATTAAGGCCAGGTATAGAGCCTCTGTGCATTTTAAGGTTGTTTTGCGTCCATTTTTGGGTGTAATTTATCACAAACTTGTTAGTCCGGAAGAGCGCTGAAGTTCCCAAATTCACTCTTTGCGGCATGCGGACGCCTAATGATCGTAAGGATAGAGATGGCACGCTCTCTTTGATGCTCCGAATGAGTGGGTATGGGGCAATGTTCTTTTTTGAACGATATACATGTGATGCCATTTTTTAGGCTGATTTGGTGATAATTGCATCACAGAACAGGGGAGCTTTTTGAATGACAAATTTAATCGTAAAGATGCCGACGTGTCGTGAATTTTTTTCAATTATCGGTAGAATTACGACGGATCTTTCGCGGCGTATTTTCGCAGTAAATTTCTGAGGTCGTAACTTACTTTCCCTCTCCTCTCCTTCTCACACGGGGCCTCCGAAAATTGATGAAACGTGTTATAAATCTCATTATGTATCCTGCCCTGATAACATCGTTAATACTCTTATATGCTATATTTCCTACAAACTCATTCACAAAATTGAGAATAATAAATACTCGTATACGCGTAAGTACGAGTATTAGACATATTAAATGCTACAAATACACAACCAGCTCGAGCCCCCTATCAGCTTCTCCATCAACTTCTCCATCACCAACGCTCAAAAACGGCAAATTAGACTCTCATCCACTTCGTCCACTTAACCCTCATCGACTACACCCTCATCGCATACCCTCAACCTCTCTAAGATCCTCCATTCCACCCCCCTCCCCGCCCACGAAATCCTCCACCACCTCCACCCCCTTTTCTCAGGAAGCCTTCAACTTCACCAACGTAAAGTACCAGTTCGATGCCTTCAAGACAATGTCCCTCCCATACTTCACCTCAACCCGTCAAGGCAAAATCGCCTTCGCAACAGTAATCGCTCTAACCTTGCTAAACTCTGGTGTGTCCGTAGCCTTCAGCTACGTGGGGAGGGACTTCTACTCAGCCCTATCCTCCAAGGACCCGGAGCAGTTCAACGAGATGCTCCTGAAGTTCTCGGCCGCCCTTACCCTCGGGGTACCCGTATCCGTCTTCTACCGTTACCAGAGGGAGAAGCTTTCCCTAGAGTGGAGGGAGTGGATGACAACAAGGGTCCTCGACCTTTACTTCTCAAACGGTGTTTACTACGGGGTTGAGAGGGGTGGTATGGTGGACAACCCTGACCAGCGCATAGCAGAGGACGTAAAGTCCTTCACGGCTTTCTCCCTGACGCTGTTCATAACGGCAGTAACGTCAGTGATAGACCTCGCCTCATTCTCGGCCATACTTTACTCAATAAAGCCCTCCCTCTTCCTCGATATCTTCGCTTACGCCCTCTTCGGCACGGTCTCCACGTCGTACATCGGCCGGAGGCTGGGGGGGCTAAACTTTGAGCAGTTGAAAAAGGAGGCTGACTTCAGATACGCCCTCGTCAGGGTCAGGGAGAACGCCGAGGGCATAGCTTTCTACGAGGGGGAGGACACGGAGGGTGGAGAGGTCGGTGAGAGGTTGGGAAGGGTCGTTGAGAACACGGGGGACGTCATAAAGGCACAGAGGAACCTGGAGTTCTTCACGACGGCTTACAGGTACTTGATACAGGTCCTACCGGTATCCGTGGTCGCGCCACTGTTCTTCGCGGGTACCATACCACTGGGGGTTGTGACGCAGTCGACTTCGGCGTTTAACCACATCCTCTCGGACCTGAGCGTAATCGTTAACCAGTTTGAGAGCTTGAGCCTGTTCAGCGCCGGGATTGGGAGATTGAAAGAATTCCTAGACGAGGTGAGAGATCAGTCAAGGAGCGGGGGGAGGGAGGGGGCGACCGCAGAGAGGATTCAATGCGCGCTCGATATTTATATACAATACGTGCTCGGTAACATATCCAAAGAACCCTCTCTTCGCTCCTCACACCTCTCTCCTCCCCCCCCCCTCCCATTGCAGGTACAGAGACAGGACGGGGAGAGGGACGGGGTAGGGATATTGCAGCTCGCCAACGCCACCACCGCCGCCGCCACCACCACTGATGCCGGTGGTAAATCACATCAACCTCAACAAGGGCGAATCAATCTCCACACCGACCAGTCTATAGCAAACGATCCCACCTCCATCCTCGAGTTCTCCAACGTCACCGTCTCGACGCCCGACCTTCAGAGGACCCTCGTTACATCGCTTGACCTCGTAGTCCCCCCCCTTTCCCATCTCTTAATAGTTGGAAATTCAGGTGCCGGTAAATCTTCCCTCCTCCGTTGCGTCGCCGGCCTCTGGACGAGCGGCGACGGGACCATTACCCGGCCTCCCAACGGGGACTGCTTCTTCCTACCCCAGAAACCGTACTGCCCGCTGGGGAACCTAAGGGAGCAGGTCCTTTACCCCTCCTTCACAAACGCTACGGACGAAGAGGTTCTAGACATTCTCGCAAAGGTTGACCTCAAGTCCCTCGCGTCTCGAGTTGGTAAAGGCGACGAGCACCTTGGCCTTCAGACGACCCTGGACTGGTCGAACACCTTGTCCCTCGGTGAGCAGCAGCGTCTGTCGTTCGCTCGGCTGTTGATGAACAAGCCGAAGATCGCCATACTAGACGAGGCTACTTCAGCACTGGACGTCAACTCGGAAAAGATCATGTACGAGGCCGTAGGGAAGGTACCGGGGATAACGTATGTGAGTGTTGGACATAGGCCGAGCCTGGTGGAATACCATGACGTTAAACTTAGATTGATGGGAGAAGGGGATTGGCAAGTTGAGAGGAGGGGGGAGGTGGAGAAGAGCGGTGGGACTTGGGGAATGAATCCCTAAATTGGTAAGCCCTAATTTGATGAAGATGCTCACTACTCATTTGAAAACAACAAGTTTTAGCAAACATTTTGGGCATCCCCTGCTTGGCTCTCCTCCTGTCTGTCCACTCAGCGACCCCACTTCGGCCCCTTGTGCACTCTTATGCCCCCCGGCTCGGCCTGGGGCAACAGTGCGCCCCTATTTAGCTTGAACCCCCCCCCTGGAGGTGGCTTGGGTCGGTTCACTATGTTCTTGCACTGCGGATGAAAGGGGGTAAGCGATGAGGCGTCGTTGCATTCCGAGACAATCCCTCTGATTATCTCTCCACTCACCTTTGGAATATGTCTTTGAGCAACCAACTCTGAGAAGCTCCTGCCGCAGTGCTCGCAGTGCACGTATGCGCTCGTCTCGGCGTCGTCGTTTGTTTGAACGAGGGGGAGGGAGGCGAGGTCCTTAGCCTCTCCACCATTCTTGAGGAAGGCTGAAATTTTCTTTGCGTTTCTTACATTGGTGATGAAGCTCTCGTGCTGAGACCTCCAACTGCTCTTCTTCTTAGTGGCCTCTTGGCTCTCGATGTGAGATGCCATCGTTCCCCCGCCCCCCCTCCCTCCAAATCTTGTGGCGGGGTTGATGAATTTTGCCCCCCCCTTGCGTTTCCCCCCGGCCATCTTCCTCCCCCTACTTCCCCCCCTCCCCCCCCCCGAAAATCGTAATTCATCATTGATCTCCTTGGTCCTCTTAGAGGCAATGTCGAACTCCTCGGCCTCGCCTTTCATCTTGATCTTCCTGCATATCTTCTGGTGTGTCCCTATCCTGTCTGAGGCAAACTTCCTCCCGCACACAGCGCAAGGAATCCTGCCGTCGGCTTCCGGCTGCCCTGTGCTGATTGGGGCGGAAAAGTTCTCGTCGTAACCCGTCTTGCCGAATGTTCGGCCTGCCATGCCCTTCCCCGCCCTCCCTCCTGGCCCCCCCAATGATGGCAAGCTTTCGCTCCCCATGAGAAGTTGCTTGCCCCCATTCGCAACATCGATTCTTCCCCCCTCGCCCTTCCTTCGTCTCCTCTCTGACGCCTTTCTCTCATTGCATCGCCTCAAGTGCAAATCCATATCATCCTTCCTCACCATCTCATCACAATAGGAGCAGGGGATCTCCAGGTATTGTTGCTTCTTCTTGCAAGCCTTTTCGTGGAACTTGAGGCTGGCTGGGAAGAACTTTCCGCCGCACATCCTGCATATTACCGTGTTCCGCACACCCAAGCTCATCCTCTGTCAAAGTTAGTGCTCCGAGGAGTCAGGCTTCTACAAACTCCAAGGTCAAACTAGAAGGCTATTTGGTAGAAGGTGCTGTTCCTGAAGCAGTATCCGCTGCCCCGGCCCCTCACTTTCGGATCTATCCTTAAACTCAACTGACTCTTTTTGCTCAACTTTGGACTTCTCAAAAATCTTCACATAAAACCAGCTTCTATCCTAACTGATTCTTTGTGATCCGTTGATCTTCGACGCGAAGATGTCCGTCTCGGCGGCTGTCATCTCTCGGCCTGAGTCTGCCAGCTCCCGTGAGTCTTTTCACGACCACCTCGATCCAGTTTCTCCTGAGAATGATGAGGCTCGGCAATCTATCACACAACTGGATGCAGCAGTGACCGAAGAGGTCGACGCTGAAAGTGCGGTTATTTCTGACGCTAATGAAGTGCTACCGTCCCCCCCTCCCTTTAATTTAACCAGACCGAAATCCTTCTCCCTTCCTACTTCCACTCCTCAAGAGCATGAAGAACAAACCCACAACCCTACCCCTCCCCACGAGTCTTCGTCAAGTATGTCGAGCTCCTCTTTGCTTGAGAGGTACGATCCTGTTGAAGGTCTCTACTACCGGCGGCCCTCATACTCTGCCCCAAATCAGAATGATCTATCAAAAACTCGGCATCGTCTGAGGGGCGCAACCCTCCCAGCGCTCTTGCGCCGTCTGACTGCACTTGAACTGAGCACGAAGGATGATGCCTGGGCATTCTTGACCCGGAGTAGGAGCCTCTTGTCTCCTGTTCACCTTTTAGCTTTCCTAGCGGCGAGGTTCTTCCTTGACACATACCGTCCATTTAGGTGAGAACTATAATAATTTAGGCAGAGTAAAAGAGGAATGACGGATTTGTCTCGACCGCTAACGCAATGCTTTCCGCGTTTCCCTTTCGCTCGTTGCAGTCTTTGCCATCCCTACAACCCACTGTCCCGACACCGCTACACGAACCCTTCGCATCTGTCCAAGACCCGCTCTTTGCTACACGCCATCCACATCCACCCTAACTCTAAGTGCCCAATCTCCTTATCAGGGGAGAAACTTTGGCTCCTAAAGACAGAGCACGTCCTCGGACCGGTGTGGGAGCTGGAGGGTCGTAGTGAGGAAGAGTGGCAACATGCTGTTTTGCTCCCAATCAGGTGTGCTGTTCTCTCACTTCTAGACGTTTACTTGGCGCATTGGGGTTTTGATTTTAACAATAGCGTGGCCGGGGGGAGCGTTGGAATGGAAAACGAGACAATGCGTACAGAAGCTGCAATGTGCCTTCGAACCTTCCTCGTTGACGCGGCCGAGTCTGGAGCCTTGTCCATCTGGGGCTGGAGTCCAAACTCAATTTACATGAATCCAGAAGTAGACTGCCCTGCCCTCTTCGCCCAATTTCCTGCACTGTCTGGAGCAATTTGTGCCGCTGTTGCTGCCGACAAGGATAGGAAAAACCGTTCGAAACAGCTCAAGCTGACGACGATGCAGATATCTCAACTGAAGAAGGCGCTCAGGCGCAACCCTACATTTATAGGGAAGGAGCGTTCCTCAGAAGAATCCTTCGAACCATCGTTTATTGACCCGGACCCTGAACCACCCTCTGCATTTGCTTCCTTCAAGAGTCATCACGCTAGGGCCGCTGCACTTGCAATCCCAGAGGACACCATGTCTCGCTTGACTTCTCAGGCCGCGTGCGTTGTTGCTGCAGAGCACAAGCTTAGTCAGGAGGCCTTCCAGTCATGTGTACCGCCTCCTAAGAAATTCCTTGCGAATAGCGTCGATAAGATCATTCTATCAGCGGGGTTTGTTGTTCAAAGGAATAGCAGCGTCGCTAGTAGCGGCGAGGAGGTATCTGTTGTGGAGGTTGTTGAATCCGTGAAGCAATCTGAGGAGGCCGTTGATGATGCTACGATTAAAAATTACGCCTCCGATACTGACGATGATGCAAGTAACTCGCCGTCTACATCATCGATAAATGAACCGTCGATCTACGATAGCCTGAATTCGAATGCAACCAATGCGTCGACAGTAGTTCCACGGATGTCAAATGTTTCCACCGCAACTACAGCTTCGACCGCAACAACTTCCAAGTTCTCTTTCTTCTCGAACTCATCCACTACATCGACGACCACTTCTAAACTCGGGAAGCGCGCCACACTATTGAAGGCGATGAGGGCTTTGACCGGGACGAGCTCTTTGAGCAACTCCTCCCATGGAGTCAAGTCCGCTAACTGTCGCCCGTTATCTTACCCCCTGCGGCAGCCATCCGCCTGCTCTTTCCTTCATTTTGACCCTTTGTCAGTGGCCCATCAGCTCACCTTGCACCTTCACTTTCTATACGCCTCGATTCCCTTGAGAGAGATCACTCTCGACCTATCATTTTCGCACAGCAAGGACTCAATGGATAAAAATGGGCAGCCTCACCTCGCAAGATTCAGGAACGAGAGCGAGCGCATACCCAATATTTTCATCTCGGCAATATTAGAGACGGAAACCCAAACGGGGAGGGCCAAGCTGATTGCGTTTCTCGTGGAAGTCTGCGAGGAACTCTACAGATCTAGATGCTTGCACGGCCTCATGCTTGTATTGTCCGCTCTTCAAAGCAATCCAATCCATAGATTGAAAAAGTCCTGGGGGGCAGCATACACCATGAAGTACTCGGCAGCGCTGGGCCACGAGGAAGGTGGTGAGCTGCCGAATGAAAAGACTGTAATATCAGTGAAAGAGGGCTACACGAGGCTCCTTGATGTTTGTGGCATCGGGGGGCGAAATCTCTCCCACGTGGCTCACGGGTTCCTCTCCTCTGGCGATGACGATCACAGGATTGCCTTCCCGGAGGTTCCTTCGAAGCCCATCATGCCCTTTCTTAATGCTGCATTAGGAACCCTGATACGCTTGAACGAACTGCCCGACGAAATTAGATTTGAGAATACTGGCATTACTGACGTTGAGGAGGGTTCCAGCGCGTCGAAGTCCCAACGCCGAAGATCTTCGGGGAGCCTTCTCTCGTTGAAGTCCAAAAAGAAGGCCGAACTGAAGAGGCGACATCGCGAAAGGATCCTCAACCTTTCTAAGCTCCGCAGGACAGCCTCAATATTCGCCATCCTTCGGTCTTCTCAACTCAGGACGTTTGACTTCATTCCTTGTCCCAACATACAGTATCACATCCTCAGGGGGTTACAATTCGAAAATCCTGAGGACCAATACCAGCAAAGTCTAAAATTGGAGGCTTCGAGGAGAGCGTCTAGCGTAACAACGACCCTTTAATTTTGTAGTTTTCGTATTTAAATGGGATTTATCATGAAATACTACGGCAATCTCGTCAAAGTAACTCCACAACGCGATATTTGGAAAGAAACAAGAAATCCCTATCAACTCAACAGATTTTAACAAACACTGCATTTATTTGAACACCCCCCTCCCCCACCCCCCCCCCCCTTTAGCATATTTAAGACATCTTCGTGCGCCTGTTGGTCCTCCTTTTCGATGGCCTCGCTGCCTTTCATTTTCCCTTGGGCCTCTTTTCCCACGGACACACTGAGGACCTTTTTCGTGAATTCAAGCTCGTACTCTGTCAGCTCAATGCCAATTGACTGGGCGGCCACCTTGTAAAACACAGTCAGCACATTTTCGCCTGACTGTGCTGACATAAAGAAGCCCCCACTTAAGTCCTCGCCCGTGATGAAACTCGCGTGCTCTCTCTCTTGGACCCTCCTGTGAGCAATCAAGTCAATCTTATTTCCCACTAAGTACATCGCCGGAAGCTTCACAAGCTTCGGATTCTTCGGTCTCTTGCCTATGGCTGCGAGCGTCTTATTTTGTTCCTCATTCTCTCTCGTTATTGACGCATTCTGCTCGTCGAAAGCCCTCCTAACCATGGTCAACCAGTCGCTCAAGTCAGCAAAGCTCTGGGGATCTGTCACGTCGTAGCATAGAAATAAAACTGTACTAGCCACCACATAGTTGCTAAGGTTCTTGCTGCTCAAACTTTGTCCCCCGATGTCCCAAACGGTGCACTTCACCATGGATCCTCGAAATTCGACAGTCTTTTCAAAGAAGTCACAGCCAACGGTCTGCTTGTACTGTTTAGCAAATCCATCATCCTGGAAACGGTTGATAATAGACGTCTTCCCGACCGATCCGTTTCCCACCAGTGTCAGCACAGTCGTTGGTATTGACATTTAGTCGACTGCTTGAGTAAGCAAGTAGGAATGTGGGGCCTTTTGGACTTGGGCTCAGGATTCTTTCGGGGGTGGATCAACCTTTGTGAGCGAACGGTATATCAGAAGGGAATGATGGGAATTCTCGACTACAGTAATGGGTTAAATTTGACAGCAAAATTTGACAGATTTCAACTATTGCCTGACTTTGCGATTTATTCAACTCTTGTGTGTGTAATCGCCGGTCCGCGCCACATCTCTTACTGAAACCCGGCCAGATCCTGACTTAATTCCTCGCCATCTTGTTCAAGATGCAGTCAGGCTCAACTGCTCTGGCGCCCCAAGAACAAAACTCCCTGAACCCGCATGCCCCCCGTCCCCTTCGGCGGACAAAGAAGCTTTTTGGTCTATTCGGGAAGCATAAAGAGTATAATGTTGGCATAATCCCTACCGGGGGTGATGATGATGATGATGATGACCACCCCAATGTTGGTCAAGATGAGAACAACAACAGCAGGCCAGGCAGTAGAGAATTCGCGGCAAGGAGTTCGATTGTTAGTTCTGTTCCGTTCGCGTCCCATCGAAACTCAATACAGCGCAGGCAGAGTGCCGGCGTTAATTTGGACCTCTTCGACATGAAGAAGCGTAATCGGTTGGCAATGAATTACTATGACGATGAGGATAACGTGAAGCTTTGGCAGAGGAAACTATACGAGGAGCCGACCACGTTCAGGAATGAGCATCTAAAGAAGCTCGTCGGTAGGGAGTACAGTCTCAAGACTTGGTGCTATGAGATTGCGAACAATACAACTGCGGTGGATTTAGTCAGCTACAATTTGAATGAGGTTCCTTTGCCAATTTTCGGTATGAAATATTTGACGAAGTTGGATCTGCGCTGGAACAATTTGGTTGAGGTACCCTTTGAAATCGGGGCTTTGACTTGCTTGATTGAGCTCAACTTGTCCTTCAACCAGCTTGAGGCACTGCCACCTGAGATTGGGCAAGAAGTGGAAAGGGACGAGCAGGGGCAGATCGTGCAGATCTCAAAGTTTGCAGTTGGCGGAATGCTCAAATTAGAGTTCATTGACATTAGCAACAACTTGGTTGAGGAAGTCCCTCACACTCTAAGTAGGTTGATGAATTTGAAGGAGTTTGTCTTTGACAACAACAAGCTCGAACAGTTGCCCGAGGGGATGTCGCGGTGGAAGCTGCTAACCTCCCTCTCCCCACACCAAAACTCGATAATGAAGCTGCCCCACGAGATATGCTCGATGGACTGCCTTACATACCTCAACATTTGCAAGAACAAGATTGGGGAGCTGCCCCAAAGCATCGGGAAGCTCGTCAACCTTAGGTACCTCGACTGCAGCTTCAACCGGCTGTGCCAGCTTCCAGCCAGCCTGACTCATTTGGAGCACTTGGAGGTTTTGCTTCTCATTGACAACTGCATTGAGCTCCTACCGAATGACATGGGCAACTTGAGAAAGTTGAAGGAGCTCAATTTGTACCACAACCTGCTGGAGGACCTGCCCGTGAGCATGAAAAACTTAGACCGTGTGGACGTCGTCGACCTGGACTACAATCCTCTCACGAGCATTCCAGCCCTGATAAGGGACGAAGGTTGGCTGAGCATCAAAGAGTTTCTCACAAGCGATATTTTGACAAGGCGAAAGATCAAGCTGAGGGACCACACTCAAACAGTCGGTCAGGGGGTCATGGGGAAGGACGTACCCAAGATCGTGGAGCTCCAGATAAAGATGGAGGAGAAGAAGAGGATGAAGGAGAAAATGAGGCAAGGGAGGCACTTTAACTTCGAGGCTTTTGAGGACAGGAAAGCCAAGGAGATATTGAGCATCCAGGTGAGAACACCGAAGATCAACGAGAGCGCCTGGCTACTATTCGAGGGCGAGTCGCACGGGAAGTTCAAGGCCAAGGCAAGGCAAATTCGACAGACCGAGGCAAACCGTGCCATGTTCGGTGACATTGCCGGTGACATTAGGAAGGCCCTAGAAGAGGAGGAAGATGAAGAGAATGGAGAGGGGGGGGAAGAGGGGGGGGAAGAGGGGGATAACGACAGCGACGGCAGTCAGGAAGTCAGCATGGACACCGAGATGGAGAAGTTGAACCTTGAAATCGAGAGGGAGAAGAACAGGGGCAACCAGACCAAACAGAAGTCAATACTGAAAGGTTTTGGGGTAAAGGGTAAAGGAGAGCGCAAGGCGTCGTCCGGGATGAGTAAGAGAATAAGAAAACTATCCAGTAGGTCAGGAGGAGGAGGAGGAGATGGAGGCAGGCACTCACCAAGCAGCCCCACCTCCAAGGCCTCCAGCCCCACCAATTCAAAGGCCTCGGCTTCGTCAATATCGTCGATATCCAAGACCTCCAGGGCCTCAAGGGTCAGAATAAAATTTTAGGTGGGAGGTTGGGTGGGGGAAGAGCGGGGAGGGCAGGAATGGGAGAACAAAACGACGTGAGCGAGCACCGCGTATATTCGGGGTGGCGCGTGAAGCGCCGATGTAAACGTTAGATAACGTGTTGTATGTAAACAAAAAGTATCGTGTTGCCATCATCACCTTGTCCAACCCTAAATTTAAAAGTGACCCAGAGAGACGTTACTGCTTTCTTTGCCTTGTCAATTGGATCAAATCGCTCTGTGAGTGTTTGTGAGTGCCATGACGAATTGTTGGGTTTAAATATGACGTAGAAGTCTTGTAGCTGGCTTTAATTGCCGTAATGATAGACTTTCTTGGCAACGCGTCAACTTTTTGGGTTTTAAAGCAAGGAACCTTCGATCTTCCTGGTTCAGTTTAAGAGGGGAAATTGTGTTTCATAGCGTATTTTTGCGAGAAATGTGTGTGATCCCGCTTACCTGTGATGTTTAATTGCGCGTTTTTTTAGATTTATTGGATGATATCCATTTAGACGTTGAAATTTCCTTCCTAACAATGGTAGCCCAACGACCATCCTTGATATATAACCAATTCTAACCCAATTCAACTCTCTTCGTTCCTATTGTCTGAATATTACAACAACTATAGTAAAGACGATGAATAATACGACAGGAAGATCCGCGCTTTCTGACAGGACCAACTCTGCTGGAGGAGCAAAGGACCGCAGGGCGCTCCTTGCAGAATGGAAGAGTAAGGCAAAGAGCCGTGGGGGTTCTGAGAATGGAGCTGGTCCCGCCCGCTCGTCTCTTCTTGGGGGCGTCCGCCGCACTGGACTTGGAGGCGGAGTTACCAGGGTCTCTGGAGGAGCTGCTGCTGGGAGCAAGGTGAGGAGGGGGGGAGGGGGGGATGATGAGAAGAGAAGCACTAGCGCACACCATCCAGCTCAAAACTTACCCCCTCCCCCCCATTTTCCTTCCGTACTACCCGAACCCCTCCCACGCAGAGGAAGAACGCTGCTGAAACCACCTCCACCGCCACCACTTCCAGATGGGCCACTTCTCGCACTTCGAGGAGCGCCTCGTCTGCCATGGCCAGGACTGCGCCCTCCGGGAGTTTTAAGATCGCCGAGGACGAGGGGGAGTACGAGAGCCGCAGCAAGAAGATTAGATTCGGCGATTCCACTGAGGAGCTCGGAGACACTTCCACAGAGCCCATGTCAACAACGGGAGGAAGGGGGTGCTTGAAGAAGGGAAGGTTCGCGGCGGCTGAGCCCGAGCCTGCTCCTTCGAACGACGCGGTCTCGAGGGCTCTAGAGAGACGGAGAACACAACCCCAGCCCCAACAGCAGCCCGAGGGGGAGGACGGTGATGAGGAGATCGTTTTCGACGACACCATGAACTTTGACGCCGACGAAGATCTTGATAATGTTGAGAGTGCCGGGCTAAAGTCCAAGCTGCGCGAGCTTCAGAAGACCTGCGCTGCCCTCCAGAAGCAGGCCGTCAAGCTTAAGATGGCAAAGGCGCCCCTCGAGGCTAGGATGAGGCAGAACGAAGACAACTGGAGGAAGGAGAAGGTGAGAAGGGGGCACAGTGACGACAGTTGTCCCTTTGTACATGCATTTCATAATCACTAACGCAACCCTTCTGCCATCGCTTTGCTCCTCCTCCGTTTTACCCACCTCAGTCCAAGCTGACCGTTGAGATCGAGGCCCTTAAGGTTGCCATCCAGGAGGCTGACCAGAGATTCAGGAGTCTCGAGCTTCAGAAGCAGTCCGTGGAAGAGGAGAACAGCAAGCTCACATTGGAGAACCGCCGTTCCAATTCGACCGTAACGAAGGATGCTCCGGTCGACAACTCCGCTTGGTCCCGCCAGCTCGCCAATGACAAGGAAATAGAGGAGCTCAAGGAGAAGGTAAGCAGCGGCTAAAACTGATGAATAATTGGGACAACGCTGCTCTGCACGTGGAAAGTACGTCTTATTACAAACTAACGAAACGCTTTCCGCACCCGCTCCCTTCGCACGCCGCAGCTCGAGGCCACGAAGGAGGAGATCCAAGGCCTCAAGCTCGACAAGATTTCCCTTGAATCTGACTGCCACGCCTCCAACATGGAGCTTGATTCTCTTAACAAAAAGTTCGCATCCATGGAGGCCGAGTCCGGGGACATTGAGGCTGCCAAGAATGCCGCCAACGAGGCCGAGATTAGGTTGGAGGTCCTCACCAGGGAGCACATTGCCACCACTGCCCAGCTCAACGCCATCAACATGGAACTCGCCTCGACCAAGAGCACAAGCGAGGCCACCATCAAGGAGAAGGAGACTGCGTGGAAGACGGAGGAGAAGCAGCTCCGCTTCGAGATCTCCGTCCTTCGCACGCGCGGAGGAAACGTGGACGACGATGACCTCATCAGGCCAGATGATGTTGAAGATGAGGCTGTCCTTAGGGCGCGCATCGAAGAGAGGGACCGCACCATAGCGGAACTTCAGGAGCAGGTTATCAAGGGGGAGAAATTAAGGAGAAAGATGCACAACAGGATCCAGGAACTCAGAGGCAATATTAGGGTGTTTGTGCGCACCAGGCCCTTCCTCCCCGGGGATGGCGATGGAGTCGACTCCGCTGTGGACGTCAGTCCCGACGGCCAGAGCCTCCAAATCTACGACAAGACTGGCAAGGCAGAGAATAACTTTTCCTTTGACAAGGCGTTCCCCCCTTCTTCCGGACAGGATGCTGTCTTCGAGGAGGTATCAGAATTCGTGCAGAGTGCTCTCGACGGCTTCCACGTCTGCCTGTTTAGTTACGGCCAGACCGGAAGTGGTAAGACCCACACCATGCAGGGAAGTGGTAATGGCCAGATGAGAGGCATCATCCCCAGGGCTGTCGAGCAGATCCTCGAGCAGGTCAACCTCCTCGGCGGGCAGAACTGGAAGTATACCATGAGCGCGAGCTTCCTCGAGATTTACAACGAGGAGCTCAAGGACCTCCTTGTCAACATGGGCCCCAATGGAGAGGCCGCACCCAACACCACCAAGAACAACCCCAACAAGAAGAACCCCAAGCTCGCCATTAAACGCAACGCTGAAGGGAAGAGCTTCGTTGACAACTTGAGCGCAATCAACATCGACACCACCGACGCCGATCTCGGCATGCAGCAGCTTGAGAATGTCATGAACTCCGCGGCCCGCACAAGGAGTGTGGCCTGCACAAATATGAATGCTCAGTCGAGTAGAAGTCACAGTGTCTTCATGCTCCACCTTACCGGATACAACACCGAGGACGGCACCGTTATTAGCGGCGCCCTTAACCTCTGCGATTTGGCCGGAAGCGAGAGGCTCGACAGGAGTGGCGCTGGAGCCGACGCCAAGAGGCTCAAGGAGACCCAGGCTATCAATAAGTCGCTCAGCTGCCTCGGAGATGTCTTCAGCTCCCTCGCGTCAGGCAACAGCCACGTGCCATACAGGAACTCCAAGCTTACATATCTGCTCCAGGACTGTTTAAGCGGAGACGGAAAGGCCCTCATGTTCGTCAACCTTAGTCCCACAATGCAGAGCGCGCACGAGAGTCTCTGCAGTCTCAGGTTTGCTCAGAGGGTCAGTCAGGTGGAACTTGGGAAGCCAACCAAGCACGTACAGTATAAAATGGGAGGCAAGAAGTAATGGGTTCCAAAAGCGGAGGGTGGGTAGGGGGGGGGCGGGAGAGGGAGTAAAACAAGGGAGAGGGTGGGAATGGCTGCATGTGCGCCTTGGGTGATAACGTAAGGGTGGTAACTTTTTGTGAAAAATCGTCTCAATTAATTTGGGTGTTCTGGTCTGGGCTGCAAAGAGCAAAAATTGTTGAGTTGCCATAATATGGTTGTCAGAACTAGGAGCGCGGTGAAGAAACAGAGGGATGGGAAGGCGAAGTTCGGAGAAGTGCTCGAAAAACATATTCTCGGAAGACGAACGTATGTGGACGGAAAACCCAAACCAAGGTGAGGCCACCAAGGAGTATTGTGGAGAAGGTTTGGGGATGGGGAGAAGGGAGTGGAGAAGGGAGGGGTTGGGAATGAGGGATCAGAAGTAGAGGGTTGCAAATGATGTTGTGAGAACGCAGGAAGTATACGAGGGAACAGGGTTAGGGTCAAGCAAGATTTGGTGGAGGCTATACAAAGAAGATGGTGACTTTTCTCTTTCTCACCATCGCATCCGCAGGTACAGGGGTGTGGTACATGGCGTGTTTACAGTGGTCTTTTTTATATTGGCAATCGTGTCAGCTTTAGCAAACTTTCTCTTCCCCAAGCTTCTTCCTCTGCCGTGGTGGGGCTTCACAGCGTTGCTGTTTGGGAAGTTTTTCAATTACTGTGCGAGCGCCGTGCTTCATCTCTACCCGTTCAAGACTCTTGAGGGAGGGACAAATGCGTTGCAATGGGATTTGGTAGGGGTCGCTGTGAGCATTGGTTTGACGACATTTCCCTTTTGCAGGACTTATGAGGAGGCAATGACGGCAGTTTCGGTAACGGTTTCCTGCGTCGCAGCACAGGTCGGAATAGTCGTGTGGATGTTTTCCAATCATAGTGGCTTGGACACACCATACGGCAAATCAGAGTTGCCAAGAAACGCCCTCATGGTTTTGCAGTGGTTCGACACCTCAGTGAGGATCGGGAGGAGTACGGGATGGGGAGCCGGGTGGCTGGTACCATCACTGACATACGTGCTGGCCTTTGTTTTGGCCGGCCCAGTTACGGCATCGCACATGGAGGAGCCTGTCTTTGAGAAATACTTGCCTTGGCACAGGCGGGGAGTAAATAGCCTCCACGAAGATTTTCATGCCGTGCTTCTTCTAGCTGACATGATGATGGTGAGGTTGGCGGTAATAACCTTGATGGGAGGGAACTGAAGTGAACGAAGTCAAGGGAAAGAGAGACATTAGAATATATACAATGACATTTTTTAAGTTGGTGGCCTCTTTTCTTTCTTCCAACATCAATCTGAACGCCGATTATCGTCGCTGCCGTCATCGCCTAACCTCATTTTCCTCATCATCCTCTTCGTTTTCGTCGTCTTCAACATTTCCAGGCACTCCCCTCACAGCATCCCACCCACCCTTGGACCCCACACTTGCCCCCCTCCGCTCCCATTCCCCCTTCGAATTGCATCCCCACCAGCCCCCTTCGTCCTTAACCACAAATGCAATGCTGGGAGGCTTGCACCTCTCCTCACTGCTCCTTGGGGGTGAGCCCGGCAATAAAGGAGGGGACAGCGTCCGACCAGCGAGTAATGGTGTAAGGTACGATAGTAAAACGGATCTAGATGTCTCCCCCACGGGTCCGTAAGATATCAACCCCTCCGAGAGGACCCTAAGAAAACGAAGTGAAAGAGACCTCGACGATGACACAACATATATCTTGCACTTCCCTAGGCCCAATGGTTCTAGGTCAATATTGGGCAGCTTAGTCTTCGATACAAGCTTCCCGTCGCCATTTATATACACATTGACCTTGGGAAGGGGAGAATACAGCAGTTGAGAGGGGAGGGAGGAGGGAGGACCTGTGGGTGAAGCTTGAATTGTGAAGAAAGGTGTAAAGAAAGGTGTGGAAAAGAGTAGTATTTGGATGATTATATTGTATATACGAATCATGATAGCGAGTCCGAGCAATTAACTCCGAAATTGAGTCCACAGCAAGGGACAGAAAGTGGATCAATTTATTTACTCTCCTTTTTCCTTCCTTTTTACGTGCACAAAACAAACTCGCGCTTGTAAAGCCCTCCCGTCATCACTAACATATCTCCAAAGATATCTTCTGTGATACCGTTATGCCTCTAAATGAGATTCCAGAAGGACCACTCTCGATAGTTATTGAATATTTACCACCCAGGTCGCAAGCGAGCCTGATAGCCACGCACGATTGGAAGGATACTGCAGCTTTCTATGCAGGATCCAGGTGAGATGAGATGTGGAGCTTGCGTTCCCCTTACCCTCGCTTTAATTCTCAACCACCATCGTCTCAAACCACCATCGTCTCAACCACCATCGTCTCAACCACCATCGTCTCAACCACCATCGTCTCAACCACCATCGTCATGTGGATCACTTTCGCGACTCGCTATTATTATTTATAGGATACGGCAACCTAAGTCTGTTAGAGCAAAAGCCAAACCTACACTGTCATTTGCTAGATCTCTGCGGATGAGCCGGCCCAAGATTGTGTACATCTCTTGGCAGCTCCTTCGCATGTTAACCAAGGGTGACTCGGTCAAGAGCTTGAAGAATATCATGCCTAAGGAGGTAGCGTGGGTTGACACGAGGCTGGGTGCATTGGTTGACGAGGCCAATGCTCTGAACATGGCATGTCGTTTTGGAAGGATTAGGTGTGTGAAATTTCTCTTACATTCCATGGGAGCTAAGGCTGACATTCCGGACGCGAACGGCATGAGCCCAATTGGGGCCGCGGCGTGGGGCGGTCACGAACAAATACTCAGGGATCTGCTTGAGTGCGGCCAGCCCCTTGATATCCACCGTTTAGGGAAACCCTTTAAGACGAGCAGTTGTGGAGGGAAGGGACCCTATACGCCAATGCAGTGGGCAAGAAGGAAGGGTCACAAGAAGATTGTTCGGATGCTCGAACAGTACCTTCTCATGTTGAAGAAGAATGAAGAAGGAGAGGAAAAGGCTCGCGTAGAAAAAAGGGGATTGTGTTGAAATGATCAAACAAAACCTAAATCATCTGTGTATAAAACAACAAACTCTATAAGAACAACTTCTTGAGCTCCTTCTTGGCGTACTTTCCCATCGCGTTTTTGGGAATCTCCTCCATAATCTGCACCTTGCTCGGCAGCTTGTAGGGTGCAGTGAACCCCTTCATCCAGCCCTTCAAGCCGCCCTCCCCAAACGCATCGACCTCGGTCGCCATGCCCGCCTTTAGCCTGAGGAGAACGCAGATTATCTCACCCTTCATGTCGTCATCTACACCAACAACAACAACCTCCTCCACGCAGTCGTGCTCAAGGATCTCACGCTCGATGTCAAGGGCGGAGATCTTGTAGCCACCGCTCTTGATAATATCCACGCTAGCACGGCCAAGGATTTTGTACGAGTTGAGCTCTGTGTTGAACTCGGCAATGTCGCCGGTGCAGAACCAGCCATCCTTGAACTCCTTCGCGGTGGCCTCTGGCTTGCCAAAGTATTCCTTGAAGACTGTCCCACCCCTCACCTGCAGTTCGCCTGACCCTTCCCCCTTGGGCACCTCCTTGTTCGTGTCCGAGTCAACGATCCTAACCTCCACGCTTGGGAACGGTAGGCCGACGTGTCCCTCGTGCCTCTCTCCCCTGTAAGGGTTCCCTAGCGCCATCCCAAGCTCTGACATCCCATAACGCTCCAGCAATGTGTGCCCCGTGAGGTCCTTCCACGCCTGCATCACCGCAGAGGGCAGCGCAGCGGAACCGCAAACGTGGAGCCTCATCCCCTTGCATATGTCGACGCCGGCGTCGAGGGTCTTTTGGGACGTCTTGGACAAAGTGCGGGACTCTTCGAGCAGCTTAGCATACACCGTTGGGACGCCCATCATGAGAGTAGGCTTGGGCTTGTCGGCGTCGGCAAGCCTTGACCAGATGCCGGGAGCGCTGAACTTGAGAAACTCGACAGTCGCTCCTGCATATAGGGCGCAGTTAAGCTTGTTCTGGATTCCGTGGACATGGTGAAGCGGAAGATAGTGCAGGATGTAGTCGTCATTCGACCATTCCCACGCGTCGTGCAGATCAGTGATCTGAGCTGTGAAGGAGTTGTGGGTGGCAACGACGCCCTTGGGCTTGCCAGTGGTCCCCGAGGTGTAGATGAAGAGCGCCGGGTCATCGAGAGAGGCCCTGGCAGCAGTGAGAAGGCCACTGGTATAGGCATCATCGGAGCTCATGCCCCCCGTGGTCACAATATCGTCGTAGTCGAGAACCGCTGTCTCGCCTTTGAGGTCCGCTGATTCCACCGCCTTGGTGGCACGGTCGAGGAACTCTTCTCCTTGAGCGAGCAAGATCTTGGGCTTGGAATCAGACAAGTAATAAGCAAGCTCAGTTACAGTATGGCTCGTGCAGAAAGGCACGCATGCAGTACCAAGAGCCAACGAAGCCAATGAGGCGGAAGCGTAGCTCGACGAGGGAGGGAGCAGGTACGCTAGGCGTGAGGGACCTGCACCATCAAATTGGGGCTGCAGTTGGGCTGCCAGTGCCGAGCTAGTCAACACCAGCTCTCCGTACGTTGTCTTCTTGTTACCCTTAACCACTGCCATGGCGTTACGGGGGTGCCTGAGTACCCTTGACAGCAGAGGGAGGGGCTTGCGCATTGGCACGATTCTTGATTAGAGTAATGATGCTTTGAAGGCGATAAAGATGATATTGGTTAAAGATACTAAAGGTTCGATTACAGAGCGGGGAGAGACGTCTATGAGATTGTTTGGTTTGGATGCGCTCTTGGTGGATAATTTATTTGATGTTGATGTCTAAAAAAATTGAAAACCGTGGGTCTCCTCGTGGACTAGATTCCATGTCGTCCGACCCCCCAAACATGTTCGTAAGCATCTTTGAGTTCCTGATGGACCTTCTTAAATCAACCATTCTGTCGCTTCCCTTCTTTAATGAGGCAATCCCCGGAGTGGTCCTTCTTCTTGGGCTTGATTATGCAGGGAAAACGACGCTTTCTGCGTTCCTCTCTGCACCTCCCGGAACATCTATACCTACTTTGAAACCTACGGTGCGTCCTTCTTCCAGATCATTCAATGTGGGCAGTAAAACATTCCTAGCATACGATATGGGAGGTTGCGAGGGGGTTAGGGAGGCTTGGGGTGACTACCTGGCCCTCGTGGAGGGGGGGAAGGGAGGAGTTATTTTCATGGTAGATGCGACGACCATAGAGGATCGTGAGTCTGAACTGAGGGAGGAGTTGGAAGGGGTGTTGGAAACCTTGAGGGATAGCGGGCAGGGTCAGATCGCGGTCGTCTTCAACAAGGTCGATAGAAAGGACGTGAGCCTCTCGGAAGTAATGGAGGTGTTGGGAATAGAGGATGGGGAGGAAGAAGGTGTTGAACTGAAGGGGTTCAAGTCTTCGGTGATAAACGGTGTTGGTGTGGAGGAAGTGTTTCAGTGGCTTGGAAGCTCCCGCGATACATAGATACATAGACGAGCGTACACATTTTTGCGAAAATAACGATACTGAAGTCAGATTTCCCTTCAAGTTCCTCTTGTCGCCCCACTCCCACCCCTCTCCCTCCTTCCCCTCAACCTCGGCCTCTGCCTACGCCAGCGCCCCTGCCTCTTCCCCGACCTCTACCCCTGCCCCCCCCAGTGCCCGTTGCTTTCTTGTTGTATGACATGCCTAGCCTCTGCATGTGCCCTCTCTTCATATCGGCGTGCTTTGCCTTCTGGGCCATTTCAGCCTCATACTTCTCCCTTTCCTCGGCGCTCATGGAAGCAATCTTAGCAGCTTCGGCCTTTTTCTTATCCTCCTGGTCACCTGTGACCTTGGCGAAGAAAGCGCTCTCCCTCTTCTTCGCCCTTGCCACCGCACTGTCCGTCCTTACCTGCCTATTCTTCGGGGTGTCTGCATCAGACTCGCTGTCTGTAAAGGTACCATTCTTAATGTGGCTTGGGAGCTCCTTGGGAGGAGTCTTGGCCGGTGGACTGCCGCCTACTACTATGGTCCCCTCCGCCCACTCCACCTTCTCCCTGTCCAAGTCTGCGTCATTTGCCTCACTGGATAGCCTCATTTCCTTGATCTCGGAAGCACTAGGAAGACCTGGGTCACCCAGCTTAAGAGTGCTACGCCGGCGGCTAGCGGATCGGTCCGATGTCGATGATGACTGCCGCCGCTTCTGTATCCCGTTTAAGTGCAACTCTCCACCCCCCCACGCCTTAGACAAGAAAAAGTTGTAAGACTTGGGCTCACTGGCCGTCTGGTTGGTCGAAATGACGGTCCACCCCTCGCCCTCCAACGATCCCACAACTTGGAGCACGTCACTCAACGGATTGCCTTCATTTGATACTTGGGACAGCCAAGTGTTGGGTCCGAGAGGTTCATAAATATCGCTTAGTGGAGGATCCGGGTGGTTCGTAGAAGTCACCAGCGTTATTGATGACGAGGGGGACAGGGACACTGAACAAACCGCCGTCATCTCGTCAATAGATAGATTAAAAGATTTTACCTGATGGGCTAAGGATATGGTGGGGGGTGGAAGCAAAGACTAATAATGCAAAAATACAGTCGTGCCCATTTTACAAACCAATCGGTCAACATGTCATTTTACGGCCCCTCCTCTGCCCGCGAATCTCCTTCCTCCAAAAAGATACACACATACACTCACAAACCTTAATAACCTCCATACTTATAGTTGGAGCCATGGCCTCCGTAATTGTACTTTCCCTTGCCGCCCCCACCTTGCCCGTAGCTCTTACTACTTCCGTACCCCTGGATCCCCATACTTCCCATCTTGCTCAAATTGCTGTTCCCCTGGCTCTGGTACTTTCCGTAACCGTATGAATTTCCGCCAGACCTGTTCTTATCAGCGTACTTGCTTTTGTTCTTCTTCAACCGTCGCTTCACGGCGGACTGCTCGAGGTTGTGGTATTGCTTGTTGTTGTACTTGCTCTCAGACTTGTGCTTTTGGGACAGAAGATGAGCGTTGCCAGAGCCGGCCCCGCCGATACCCCCGATGGGGGGAAGGGACGAGTTACCCCCCCCGCCATCGTGGTTCGAATGGGAGTGGGAGTGGGAGTTGCCATGGTGACCGTGGTTGCCGTGGTTGCCGTGGTTGCCGTGGTTGCCGTGGCCGTAGCCGTGAGAGTTCTGGGAATGGGAGTTTCCATAGTTGGAGGAGTGGTTATACTTCTTCTTCTTGGGGATAAAGTTGTGTGGCTGGGACTGCTGGTTCTGGGATGACATCGAGGGGAGCTCCTTGCGGTTCGAGTGGGAATTTGAGTTCTTGTTCTCGTTCTCTCTGCCTCTCGCCGAGGGAGCATCCTTGGCCTGGTCGTGGTT
>BRYA01000410.1:30688-44346 GCA_030267965.1 Triparma columacea
GGGGGGGGGTAGAAACTAGAGAGACAGAGGAACAAAGGGACACACAAAAGGTTTCAGCAAAAGTAAACCTCCAAGCACCACAGCAGGTCGTTGGGAGTTAAAATTGGAATGGCCTTGGGCAATTTTGGAGGCTATGGGGCTCTGCGGGGGGCTCCTGGTGAGGTAATTTGGTGGTTGTGGGGAGGGGATCGGGATGGATTGTGGTTTATTTCTGATTTGGGGTCGTACGGTGGGAGTGTCTGTTGGTGTTTGTGTTAGAGAGCAGAAACCTTCCGAGTTTCTGCCCTCTGCCCTCAAATCCTTGTTTTTTTACTTGTCTGGAGAGACGACAAACGGCGAATAAAAATGGCGGATGAACTTACTCAGTACCTGGAAGGTTGCCAGAGCCATGGTGAGTAGTCGCCACCCATCTGTGGTTCATACCTTGCCTTGGCAATCTCTTCCGCCGTCTTTTGTTTGTGAATTTGATTTTGGGGAAGATGAGGGCAATTTGAAGGTGTTTGAATGTGACTATTTGGTGTTTTGTGGAAGTTTTGACATCTAAATTACACACTACAACCTAAAAGCCTTGAGAATGATCCAAAATGACAGTATGAAAACCTCACGAACCACGAGATCTCCCAATTTTCCCTAATTATTCGCTTGTTTGATACTTAGATGTCTTCTAATCCTTATCTAACGCCCCCTTTTCCGTCATTCAGACATGGCTATCCGTACTGCCAGTGAGCAGAAGCTAAAGGAGGCCACGAATCCTCAGCAATTGGTGAGTTGCTTCTCCCTACATTTGTCTCCATTTGTAACACCTCCCTCGCCATGCAGCATCGTTGCCATGCAGCGTTGTTGTTTCTCGCTCACCCCTTGCTTCCCCCTCTCACCCTAATTCCCGCCCCTCGTTCCACCACCAATAGCCTGGGTTCATGTACGCACTCACAGAAAAGCTGCGTGACGAGAACCAAAAAATTACCGTCCGTCAGCAGGCCGGCTTATACCTGAAGAACATCCTCTACGCCAAGGACGATGCCGTTCTGGAGCAGAACCGGGCTAGATGGCGCGAACACGTTGGGAGCGACGTCAAGGTGCAAATCCGTGCAAACATTTTGACGGTGCTCAGAAGCCCCGCCACGGTCGCGAGGCACACGGCGGGACAGACTATTGCGGAGATGGGGGCAATAGACCTCCCTACCCAGCAGTGGCCTGAGCTACTCTCCACCCTTCTCCAGAACATAACTGCCGAAACCCCCGAGGAGGTCAAGGTTTCCACCCTCGAGTGCTTGGGTTACATGTGTGAGAGGCTAGATTACAAGGGGCTGAAGAAGGAGGTCGTGAATGAGATCCTGACGGCCATCGTCGACGGCATAAGGTCGAATCGCGCAAATGCTATTAGGTTTGCTGCCGCCGTTGCCCTCCGCAACTCTCTCTTCTTCTGTCGGGGCAACATGGAAGAGCCCCAAGAGCGAAACATGATCATGCAGGTGATTTGCGAAGCAACCCAGAGCGAAGATGCGAACGTCAGGTCCGCGGCGTATGAGTGCATCGTCCAGATGGGGGAGCATTACTACGGGTTCCTCAAGGACTACATGGAGGTCCTCGCCAACCTCTCCTTCCAGACCATGAAAAGCGACCAGGAGAAGGTTGCCATCCAGGCTATAGAATTCTGGAACACCCTCGCCGATGAGGAATACGAGATTCTCCTGGAGCTTGAGGAGGGCGGGACCCCGGAGCACCCCTGCCAGAAGTATGTCGAGGGGGGCCTCCCCCTCCTCTGCCCTATTCTTCTCGAGGCGCTCACCAAGCAGGATGAGGACGCCGACCCTGACGACGACATCTGGAACATCTCAATGGCGGCGGCGACCTGCCTGCAGCTCGCTGCCAACACCACGGAGAACGCCGTGGTCCCTCACGTCATGCCCTTCGTGCTTAGCAACATAAAGAACGAGAACTGGCGCTTTCGCGAAGCCTCGACGATGGCCTTCACCTCCATTCTCGACGGCCCCAAGACGGAGGTCATCGGCACCTATGTGAACCAGTCGATCCCCGTGCTAATCGGCGCCCTCCGCGACCCGCATGAGATCGTCAAGGACACCACCGCCTGGGCCCTCGGAAGGATCTGCGAGCTCCATGCAGGCTGCGTGCCCCAGGAGATGTTCAAGGAGCTCGTGACCGGCCTCTCCTCCGTGCTGCTCCCCGAGAAGCCCAGGGTCTCCGCGCAGGCGTGCTTCGCCATCCACAACCTCGCGATGCAGTTCGAGAGCGACGACTCCAACACAAACCTCCTCAGCGCCTATATGGGCAATCTCCTCCACCTCCTCATGCAAGTCACCGAGAGGGAGGATTGGGACGAGGCCAACCTGAGGCCCAGCGCGTACCAGGCCATCAGCATGCTTGTCCAGCACGCCGCCGCAGACTGCAAGCCCATACTTTTGCAGCTCCTCCCTGCCATTCTCGAGAGGCTACAGAAGAGCTTCGGCATGCAGGTTCTCACCAATGACGACAAGGACGCAAAAGAGGGACTTCAGAGCTTGCTCTGCGGGCTCATCCAGGTTCTTTTGCAGCAAATGTCTGCCGAGGACATCTCGGAGCAGCTGGCGGACTCAATCATGCATGCACTCGTCGAGGTCTTCAAGACTAAGAATGCCACCGCCCACGAGGAGGCCTTCATGGCCGCGGGGGCGCTCAGCGATAAGCTCGAGGGCAAATTTGAGAGGTACATGCCCACCTTCCACCCCATTGTGATGCAGGGGCTGAGGAATTTCGAGGCCTACCAGGTTGCCACGGTGGCCGTGGGGGTCGTCGGGGACCTCACGAGGGCGCTTGAGGCTAAGATCTACAGTTTCTGCAATGAAATTGTCACGGCGCTATTAGAGTCCCTCCAAAACGCGAATTTGAACAGAAGCGTAAAGCCCCACGTTCTGAGCTGCTTCGGAGACATCGCTTTGGCCATCGGCGGGAACTATGAGCCCTACCTCCAGGTCACGCTGATGATGCTCCTCCAGGCGTCCCAGAGCAGGGCGCCCGACGACGACGAAGACATGATCGACTACGTCAACACCCTGAGGGAGGGAATTTTGGAGGCTTACACGGGGATCATCCAGGGTCTGAACGACGGGAACAAGGTAAACCTCATCCAGCCCTACAGCGAGGCCATCATGGGGTTCCTCGAGAATTTGTCACACGATCAGAACATAGATGACGCAGTTTTGTCGGGGGCCATCGGAGTCCTCGGAGACCTCACCAAATGCCTCGGCAACCAGGTGCCCAACGTGCGGAAACCCTTCGTCATGCAGCTTCTCAAGAAGGGCCATGAGACAGGGGATCAGGCCACCATTGACCTGGTCAACTGGACTAACGGTAATATCCAGAGTCTGAGCTTTTAAGGGGTTGGGATGAGGGGGGGGGGCGAGGGGGGTGTGGGGGCGAAAAAGCTCTGATGGGTTTATACTCCAACAGGAAGCATTCGTAAAACACGTGGTGGGGCGGGCGACTTCGGAAACCGAAGTCCCTCTCCTCACAAAAAAACAACCGCACGGCCGACAGTAGCATAGTGGGCCTTGAGGTTGACAAACAGCTAGCGTTTCTCGCGTGCGAATCTTTTTACAGAATTCGAACGTGAGAAACGATCATATTAAAACTAATTAGGAGAAGTGAATGAACTGAACTAGTCTCACGAATCACGCAGGCAGGGGACAAACGATGAAGGATGGAACCGCCCGTGCTGGGACCAAAGAAGAGAAGGGCAAGAAGCTGTGACGAAAAAAATGCAAAATAGATTTTCGCCCAGCTTTTTGAGAAAATTTTCGTCTATTTTTTTTTAGAGTGGGGTTAATGCGTCATATGCTCCTGCACAGTATCTCTACATCTCTTGTCCATTTCCGTACCCTTCTTCTTCTTTCGCAATAGCGGAGGAGATGCCACTCCACAGAAGGCGTCAAAAAGGCGAAGAAATGTGATAAAAAGGTGAAGTAACGAGTCAAAACGGCCTATGAAGTAACAGTGCACGATCCTGTCAAAATGATGTGAACACGACCTTTAGCATTGTCAGTGGATCCCTCAGGCATCTTTCTCCTGTTGCGAGACAAAATAAGTTGAAAATATTTTTTGAATATATATCACCTAGAAGTGTATTTATAAACATTGATCACCATTTCATCAATTCAAGTCATAAATGATTCTAAAGAATCATAATGAGAAATTAAAATAATAATTTTTAATTTTAAATGACTTGATTATAACAAAACGATAATTTTTATAGTCAATAACTTCTTATAATAAAAATCAATATATATAAACACTTTTTAATTTTTATATTTCTTGACTTATTACCGAAATATTATGTGCCATTATTGGTTGACGATCCAAAAATCAAACGAAATAAAATCTATCATGTCGTATTGGAATTTTAAGCATTTCGATGTCATAATTTGAAAAAAAAAAATCGTCAAATTTCCGTTGTTATCGTTTTACCTTCCCGCCTGTCCTCCTCCCTCCCTCGCTCACTCCCCCCCCCCCCCCCCCTCATTTGACGTGTTGTTTAAGCACGCTGTAAAACAATATGGTAGTACACAACGCTCATATTTTACTTCAAAATATGATTCTTATTTTCGGTTCTTCTTAATACAATCGTCGTCGTCAAAGGGCGCCCAGATCTCCTCGCCGTTCTCTTCGAGTGCGAGCCTGTAGGGGTTGCCCTCGTCCCAGAGTTTGACAACCGTGGCTTTCTCCCAGTCGTCATCTGACATTCCTGTCTTGGCGAGAACCTTGTCTCCAACTTCGAAGCGGAGGTCTTCGTCGCACTCGCAGCGGAGGAATGCGTCCGTGATGCTCTTCTTGTCTAATCCCTTCCCGATGAAAACGAAGCGGCAGTCTCTGTCCTCTTCTGGGTTCCACTGGCCAGTAAAATCTCCGTTGAAGAGCATCCCGACACCCTGGAAAACGAAGGGTTGGTCCATGCCGGCGACATTGAGGACTCCCTTGTAGCGGTATAGGTCCGAGCCGAGCTTGTCTAGGATTTGTCCAATAACAGCTTGGAGCTTGTTGATGTTCAGAAAGCCCTCAAACTGGAAGGCGACTGAGGAGACTGCGGGGTCGTGCTTCGCCTTGGGGTTGGCCATGAAGTTGGGCTTGTAGTTGATGGCCTGGTCGAGGTCGAATGCCTTGATATTGACCAAGTTCTTGGGATCGACCTGGCTCCGGCTGCACCTGAAGATCTCAGCGGCGGTGTTGATCTGCCTGATTCTCTCCTCAATCACGGGTAGTTGACTAGGATCAACAAGGTCAGTCTTGTTAACAAGGATGCGATCAGCGAAGGCAACCTTCGAGGGGGGGGGTAGGTTGAGGAGGATGGGGAGGGGGGAAGCGAGGGCGGGGTGACGGTGTTAATACAGTAGCTCCCACGGTCGCTCTTCCTGCTTGCTCACTCGTCAGGTTCGCCCGTCCGCTCTTCGCATTCTTCTCACCTGCTCCTTAGCCTCATTAATCACACCGTCAGGTTTCACCTCGTCCAACCTCTCGAGGATGTACTTGGAATCGACCACGGTGATGATCCCATCTAACGAGTAAAGACCAGAAATATCAGTATCGGCGAAGAAAGTCTGAGCAACAGGGGAGGGATCGGCAAAGCCAGTGGTCTCAATAATAACGGCATCAAACTGCTCGATCTTCTTGTGGAGGTTCTTGAGCGCAACAATGAGGTCTCCACGAACAGTGCAGCAAACGCAGCCATTCATCACTTCAACAATCTCCTCGTTCGCATTCTCAGACAAGATTTTCTCATCAACCCCAACTGCTCCAAGCTCGTTCTCAATGATAGCGAACCGCATCTTGTGTTTCGTATCATTTAGAATATGATTGAGTAAGGTAGTCTTGCCAGATCCGAGGAAGCCAGAAAGGATGGTGACAGGGACCTTGGGACCATCGGATGTGCACTCATCCTGATAGAATCGAGGGGGGAAATTATAAAAAGGTTAGTCCGATGCGGAAGTGCCACAATAGGGAAGATTTCTTTCATTCATTTTTTCAGCCACCGGACTTCTTCTTTCCTTTTTGGCACTCTTAGACCAATCAGCGCCCTTATACCTATTCTTGTGGTTCTTCATAAGTACGCACCTCTTCCATGTGGCTAATGTTTGTGTGTGTGTGCCCATCGTGTTCGATATCCATCATAGAAGTCATTCTCAATTATTTTTGCTATTTCTCCTGCTGTGCGGCAGATTTGCGGATCCATGATTTATGGAGTCACGATCCATAATTATATATTCACCTTTCTGATCTAACGTAAGAAACATTTATATATCGCCACGACGTGTTTCCTTCCCTTCCTGCCTGCTCATAAAGAGTTCATCCTTGTCATGCTTTTCAACCTCTGCTTATCATTTCTCTCCCCCCCCTCTCCATCAATCGTTCCGAACCGGGCCCTCATCTCATCACTGCTCCCTAAAATTGCCTGACTCAAGTCGTGGTCTTCATTGTCTCGGTCCAAACCAACGAGCGCCTTGATACCCTTCTCAAACTCCTTGAGGTCAATGCACCCGCTGTGGTCTTTGTCAATTCTATCGAAGACGTCCTTTATTCTGAGGTGCTTATCCTGCATGTAATTCTCTAGCTTGTTCATAACGATGGAGCACTGGAACTCTGCATACAAACTATTCGCCGGAAGGTGGGCCCGCCTCAAAGCCATTTTGAATTCTGCCACGGAAACATGCTCGTCCAAGTTGGGGTCAAGGAATCGAATCAAATCCGACGCCTCCTCGGATGAGAAAGGTTCTGCGTCAATGCCCACAACCACACCCTTGTGCATGTTCATTATAGCCTCGTGAAGAGCGATGGTTCCGATCGCCTTTTCATCCTTGCCCTTAGGTCCCGTGCCCATGACTTCGACTACCGAGGCGTGGTATTGAGACATTACCTGCTTGAACCAGCCGTTGAGGGTCAAGTCCTCGTGGGCATCCACGAGCTGCTCGAGTTTGACTGTGAGCAGTCGTCCTCTTGTGAATTCTTCAGCGCACCCTCTGGCCCTCCTGCACTGTCTCATGGCCTTCTCAAACTCTTCGATCGAGATCTCTCCGTCGTTGTCATCGTTGATCCTGTCGATATATTTGATGACCATTTTGATATCCTTTTTGGTGAGGACGCTGGGGGGGGCTTCATTCTGTGACCCCCTCCGTTCTTTCTTCTTCAACTGCTCCTTCAACCCTGCGACTTCGCGCTCCAGCTCGACGATCCTCATCTTTGCTTTGTCTAGCTCTCTCAGAAGATACGCCTGCTTCTTCTCCTCCTGGACAAAAATAGCCTGTGCGCCCCCGGCATCGTTGGCCTGGACGTCGAGCTGCTCCCCAAGTTCCTTGATCCTCTCGAGCTTGACATGGAGTTCGTCCTCTACCTTATCCTTGGCCTCTCGGAGCGACTCCATTTCGCCCGTCTTGTCTGCAATCACCTTCTTCAGCCTCTTTTTCTCGTCCTCCTTCTCCTCGATAATCTCCAGCTTATCCTTCACCTCCCTCGTAAGTTTTGCGTTGGCCTCCCTCTCAGTCCGGATGTCCGATTCTAGCGTCTGACGTTCCCTCTCCAACTTGCCAAGGTTGGTGTTGAGACTAGAAAGCTTATCATTGGTTTCATCAAGCAGCTTCTGGAGCCTTTCGTTCTCGCTCGCAGTCATTTCCTCTTTCGCGGACTCGAGCTTGAGCTTCTGCCGTTCCTCCTCCAGTTTCTCAATATTATCCTCTAGCTTCTTTCTCTCCTTCGTCCACTGTGCCGAACTCTTGAGCTTAGAGCTAGCCTTCTCGGCCCTTAGCTTACCGACAGATTCCTTGAGGGCCAGCACCTCGGCTTGCGAAGATGCAATGTCCTTGTCCTTCTCTGCAACCATTTTGTTATGGTTCAATTTGAGTGCCTTGAGGGAATCAGCCTCGGACTTGCCCGTGGCCACCTTCTCGTTGGCAAGCTGGGATAGCACACTCTGGTGCTTCGCGTTCAGCTCCTTCAGTTTTGTCTTGTTGTGCTCCCTCTCGCTCTCAAGCTCTGTCTTGAGAGCGTTGAGTTTTTCTCGACCTTCGTTGAGTTCCCCTTCCATCTCGACCTTGTCCTTTTCTCTCAGCTCAATTTTCGCCTTCAACCCTTCGACCTTCTCCTTGAGGGACTGAACCTCGAGTTTCTGTATACCCAGCTCGGCGGAGACCTTATCTTTCTCCTCCTTGGCCTCCTGGCCCTCCATAACGTGCCTCTTGCTCTGTTCGAATTTCCTCTCAACCTCCCTCTTCTCCTCTTCCAACGACATAATATGCTTGTCGTTCCTCTCCAGCTGCTCGTTGAGCCTCCCAATCTCTCTCAAAAAATCGTTAGCTCTCGCCTTACCCTCCGCCTCCTCGGCCTTCAAACCCTCGATCGTGACATCGAGCTCCTTTTCCAATTTCTTGAGCTTCGCCTTGTGGTGCTTCTCAGCCTTGTCGCTCTTCTCTTGCAGTTCCTCCAACTTCTCTTTCCATTCCGCGTCCAGTTCCTCCGTGACCCTCCTGAGCTTCTCTTCGTGTTTCTTCACCATCTTGTTGATGGAATCAGCATCGCGTTCGCGCTCCTGGTTATGAATCCTCCCAATCTCCCTCTGAAGTTCCTCCTTGTGCTGCGAGTGCGGTGAGTGAAGCGAAGAATAAGAAAATTGTACGGTGCCTCCCTTTCTGCTCCCATTTCAAATTTCCTCTTACCTCCTTCCTGAGAACGTCGAGGAGCCTGGCGTGCTCTTTGTCCTTGGTTGTTATCTCCTTGTGCAGCTGCATCAGCTGTAGCTCATGGTCGTGCTGCGCCCTCATATTAGCCGCCCTCTCCTCCTTGGCCGCAGCCCCGATGTCCGTCTGGACCTTGCTGACAGCCAGCTCGCCAGCCCTCTTCATGGCGGCCAGCTCCTCCTGGTGGGCTTCCTCCATCTGCTGGATTCTCCTCTGGTATGCATTCACCCTCATGACGTTGCACCACTTCATTTTCGTGTAGCTCTCGCTTTTCTGCTTAGAAGTTGACTCGAGAGTCTTGAGCTTCTCTTCGTAGTGTGTTTTGAGCTTGAAGATTCCGGCCTCGGACTTTATCTTCGCGGCCTCCGACAGATCCTTGATCTTCTCCACCTCTTTCTCGAACGAGAGGGCGCGGTTGGCGTACTCCATCTTCAGAGTGTTGAACGTCTCGGATGTTTTCTCAGCCTCAGCTTTGTATTTGTCTAGGATAGGAGCGAAGCGAGGGCGAGGAGCGAAACGAGGAGCGAAAGAGTTAGTCATTACGCAATTATCGTCGCTACGCACCTTTTCTTCACATCGCTCTTCTTCTTTACTCTCACCTTCCATCATCTTAATGAACGACTCGTGTTGAGCGTCCTTCTCCTTTATCCTAGCATCGCACTGTCTCTTGGAATTTTCGATCAGCCCCTTGTCCGTCTTAACCCTGTGAGCGAAGGCCTTCTTCTCCTCCTCGAACACTTGCCTGTTCTTATCGAGCAGGTCGTCAGTGGATTCCTTCGTCTGCCTGAGCTTCCTCTCCAGTTCCTCGTTCTCCTTTCTGAGCTCGACGTTTGCTCTCTTTTGCATAATAAGGTTCCTCTGGTGGTTACCGTTCTCCTCCCTCATCTTCTCCACTTTGGTGCTCATTTCCCTTTGGAGGTTCGTGACGTCTGACTCCCACTTGGACTGCTCCTCGGCGGCCCGGGCAGTGTTAATGTTTCGTTCGGATATCAGCTGGTGCATCAGGGTCTCAGTCTGCAGCCTGTGCGCCCCCCGCTCCCTCTCCTCTGCGAGCTGTCTCTGGAGAGTATCGATCATGCTGCTCTGCGCGTTGTCCATGAGCATTAGCATCGGCATATTACTGCTTGTAGAGTGTGAAGGTATGATGTCGTAGTCCGCGCCCCTGAAAGCGAAGCCTTTCGTCCCATTCCGAGAGACAGACCCAGTATTTGGGTAACCTGGGGCGCTGGACGAAGAATGAACATCATTCTTGTCAACCTCACCCAATCGAGCAGTTGGAGAGTTGTGGGCTCTGGGGGGTGTTGAATGTCCCCTGTACATTGGTGGACTAGACATGGGTTCCACGGGCTTCGTAGACTCACCGAACGGACTTAGGAGCTCGTTTATTCTATCAGAGTGGTATAAACCACCCTGCAACTCCGATGGAGTTCGGTGTGGGCCTTTTGTTGAGGACGCCATGTAGTCCATCGGGGACGATAGGGAACGGGACGAAAGAAACGAAGCAGCAGGGAGGGAAAAGGTGGTGTGCAAGTCTAATTCCCCCTTCGAAACGTTTATTCCGTGAATATTGATGATGAACGGTTATGAGTGTGATTCGTGTGCTTCAGATTTTCAATTGCTACCTATTTGGGCACAAGGTTTTGAATGCCCAAGAATGTGGGTATATACATACTTCCAGGAGATACACATATACATGATTGTCATGCGAATCACTCTCGGGATTAACGATTACCTCACGAGATATTTTTTTCCTGGGTTTGGGTCGAATTGGGTCTCGGGGGGATTTTTATTTCTCAATCCAAAGCCGACTGCTGCGGTTTTCTGGCTTCTTCTTACCTCTAAATGAACTAACCCCCCCTCCCTAACCTTCCCCCCCCTTCGTTTCTCTCAGCTCACCCAGTCCACCCCATCCTCTTCTATCCCCTTGGACTCACCCCTTCATTTGAAGCTCGGTAGCGGTGTCGAATACCGTACCCTCGGCAACCACGTGAACGACACTTTCCTGCGCACACTGGTAGGGCTGTGGTGCTTTGAGAGCGGCTGGTCCAAGAACAAGGGGGTGGCGGCTGTCCTGAGATGCTGGGCGGAAAAGGGGGTGGAGTTCTACAGGCCGGAGAAGGCCGGGAAGAGGAGAGGCAGGCGGGGCAGGAAGGGCGTGGAGGGGGAGGGAGGGGAGTTAATGTGGGAGGTGCAGAAGTTCAACAAATTGAAGGATTACTGCAGGAGGAGGCTGACGACCATTGAGGAAAGGAAGAAGACAAACGGGGGTGGGGGTTTAAAGGCGTACGACGGAAGCCCCGTCGATATGGTTTGGGACGCCGCTGTTGCTTTTGTTGAGGGAGAGGTTAAGAAGGGAAGGATAAAAATTGGTGGGGCGGGGGGGCTGGGGGACTATATATGACGCGAAGTTGCTCTACTAAAGACTTGAAAGGGGGTTGTTAAGATTTCGGAAGAAGCTAAGCGGCAACGATAACCTTTTCAGAAGAATCGAGACATAAAACTTGGGTGTGCGTTTGTCAAAGCAGCTTACATACGCTTTACGTTTCAATCTGCTCCTTCTCGTAGAACGCCATGTACCCGTTCTTGTAAACGTCCTCCTTCACATCCTTCCACCTGACCCTCGTAACGATTTCGTCGTTGCATAGCCACCATCCCCCCCCCCCCTCCTCCCCGTTCCCCAGAAGCCTCCCCACCACCCCTCCTCCCCTCCCCCCTCTCCCCCCCCTCAGAACGTACGCGTAGTAGTGCCCGTACCCGTACGCTCCCCTGTGCACGACCACGCTCCTCAGCCTGTACCTCCACCCCTCCCCCTTGACCCTCAGTGTCGGTTCCACCCTGAGCTTCCCCTCGTACTTCGACACAGTCCCGTAGTCGTCCATCTGGAACCTGTTTAGCCTGAAGACCCCGACGTGAGGGTACGAGACTATCTCCTCTCCCTTCCAAGCGTCGACGAGGTCCCCGTTTGAGTCCCTCCACTTGTTTCCTCCCTCCAGAAGCTCAGGTTCACCGTACCTTTTCAGCGCCCCCTTCACTGACCTCTCGCCCTTCGGTTGCAGCGTGATGTAGTTGTGCCTGACCTTCTTCGACCTTCCGTTTGAAGGGTCCACCTTTGAGCGCACGTAATCCAAGGTCTCAAACCAACCTGAAATCCCCCCTCCCTCAGCCCCCTCACCCAAGTCACCGGAGACGAGGTTGACGACCCTGTCGTACACCTCGGCGACGTCCATCTGCTCCTTTACGTCAATCGCCAATTCGTCAGTGATACCCACTGTCGTAGACAGCCCCTTGTCCATGGCCTTGAACTGGGATAGAAGGATGGAAGAAAATGAGGGCGAGGACGGGGACACGGTCGAGTCGAACGAAATCTCAACTTCCGTATCGATTGTATCGGTTTTGACGTCTTTGGAAGAGGAATGACCTGTTTCTGTGGCCAGAGCGTTCCACCAAGTAACCCTTACATTGTTCAAGCTCTGTAAGAGGCTGTTCAGGTGGCAAGTGTTACCCTGATTCTTAAGACCGTACGGCAAATGTGCAGGTGGATGTATATAAGGACGAAGTGTTGAAGTAGGAGGGGTTGAAGGGGAAGGGAACGAGGTTGGGGAGGTGGGAGAGGGGAATATTATCAGTATTAAGACAATTGATAGTAATATAAGTGCTTTTATTGACTTCATTTTATTAGTAGAAGGGGGTACAATGTAGAAATAGGGATCTAAGACGATCTAAGACGTGGTAAAGATGTCAGAAAAATAAATGTAAATCCAATTATCCAATTATGTCAGCATTTACGACAAATAATGACACAAAACACACAACTCAAACAACAACAACAACATCACCATCACACCCCCCCACATCTACATCCTCATCACCGCACCTAATCCTAGATAAACCCTGTTGCAGCCTACTGGTTTCACAAGATACCATAATAATAGGTCACTACGTCCTCCAAGAGTCCCCATCCTCCCCTCCATCACCTTCAACCTCCTCTAACGCCTCATCAATTAGCCCTAACTTAACAACATCAATTTCACCAAAAGATCCCCAGTTAAGGGTAGGAGGTTGGACAGTATTATCCCAACCTTCAAACCCCACATCACCCTTATCAGTGACGCATTCATCCCCCTCACCAGGTGGTGTTTTATCCTCATCTTTCCACCCCCTCCACCCTTCACTCGTCGTATCCTGCTGTAGTGACGGTAGGGTAAGGTACTACGACTACGTGGAGAATGAGGTTAGGGGTGAGACTAATGTTAACGATGGGGTTGTGGCTACCGACTTGAGGTGGGTAGCTGAGAGGTTGGGTTGGCTCGTGACGTTCGCCGACAGCACGTTCTGCTTCTTCCCCGACATCGGGGGGGGTCACGGGTTGGGGGGGGAGCCGGGGGATTTAGAGTGGAGCTGTGAGGGTGCACACGGGTTCTTCGGTGTGGGGGCGGAGGTTTGGTGCGTGGAGTACGGATGGGTGGGGGGGAAGGGTGTCGTCGCTACTGGGGGTGACGACGGTAGGCTTAGGCTTTGGGACTGGGGGGAACATGGAGGTTTCGAGGAGGTTAAGGGTAGGGGGGGAGGGATGGAGGCAGGGGGAGGGGTCACTAGGCTGGAGAGGGTGGAGGGGGGAGGGGGGGAAGGGGAGGTCGACTTCCTGGTCGGGAGCTACGACGAGGCCGTGAGGAGGGTGAGGTACTGCACGGAGAGAAGGGCACTGGAGGTGCTGTGGGAGACAGAGGTTGGGGGGGGGGTATGGAGGCTGGAGAGGTTCCCGGGTTGGGAGGAGGGGGGGGAGGACGTTTGGCTCGCGGGGATCATGTACGGCGGGGCAATGGTGCTGGGGTCGGATGGGAGGAAAAGGGGAGGGGTGGAGAAGGGATTTGAGGTGAGGCAAGGTGGGGACGGAGAGAGGCAGTAAAACGCGACTTGTAGTAGCCTAACCCCCTTCTTTCTCCT
>BRYA01000410.1:44357-56833 GCA_030267965.1 Triparma columacea
CCCCCCCCCCCCCCCCCCCCCTTCACTTTGCCGCAGAGTATGGTTTACGGGGCTGGATGGATCAAAGAGGGTGAAGAATGGAAATGCGTGGCGTGCAGCTTCTACGACATGAGGGTGAGGGTGTGGGATTGGGAGGACAAATAGACAGCCAGATAGATAAAAAGTGTTTTGTACATGTATGTTCGTATTAGAAAAGAAATCTTCTTATTTGTTTGTCATGATGACAACCCAGACAAACCCAACAATCGACCCCAATTCCAACCAACAGAAATCGCTTACTGAGAGTCGACGACAGTGACCTCAACCTCAACTCCAGGCTCGATGGAGATGGAGGTGATCTGCTTGACGACGTCTGCGGCAGCGTGGAGGTCAATGAGCCTCTTGTGGATGCGCATCTCGAACTTGTCCCAGGTGTTGGTTCCCTCTCCTGAGGGGGCCTTACGGGTGGTGATCCTGAGCTTCTTGGTGGGGAGCCTGACGGGCCCGGAGACCTTGAGCTTCTTGTCGACGGCACCGCGCTTGAGGTCAGAGCAGACCTTCTCGAGGTTCTTGACGTTCCTGGAGGTGAGGGTGATGCGGATCCTGTGGAGGGCATCGGCGGTATCGACTTCTTTCTTGTAGGCAGACATACTTAGAATCTAAAGTGGGCAAGAGGAGGGTGTAGAGGAGGGTGTAGGGTGGGGGAAAAGGAGAGGGAGGATGGGAGGGCGGTCGAGTTAGTTTGGGAGTAGTCAAAATATGGGGGAAGGTGGGGGGGTCGACGAGCAAAAAGGGGATTATGGTAGTGGCACATATAGCAATCATCCCATAGGAACGTGTAATGACAAAAATGTGGGTAAATTGTCGAGTTTTTGGTCTAAATCGTTGTGAGCCACGGGAAATGCATGGTGACTTAAAACATGAACAACGACAATTTGATGACATTCACGCAACGACAGGGCTTCACTAGGCACACACACACACTTTAAAAGTCACAAGAGGCTACAAGGCTACGTACATGACAAAGAGTGAGGCAAACTGTATTGTAACCAAAAAAAGGCGAAAGAAGGGGAAAAAAAAGGAGAAAAACGAAAAAGGGAGTGATCCCAGCCCATTTTCTCACTTTACAAACAAATCCAACAGCTGCAATTACGCATACGGATATAAACATTCCGTCTCAATCACACACGAACATCAATTTTGAGTTATTCCTTCATTACCTTTAATAACTGACTGTCAACACGAAAGTGATCATCGGAATCAAACTTCTCCTCCAACAGACGCCTAACAACTTACGCCTAACTTCCTCCACCCAGCCTAGCCTCCCTCCTTAAACCATGTCAATCCTCCCCCTCTTCCTCCTCTTCCTCCTTCTCCTAACCTCCCCCATAACTTCGACGGATATAAAATTTACTCCCGGAGACAACAGTTCCCCCGCCGCCCGCGCCCCACGTTCCCAACGTGAGTGGGATCGTCTCGGTATATCCCGTCCCTCCTACGGCAAGACTGACGCAGAGGTTTGGAAGGAGAAGGTCGAGTGGTACACGAAGAGACTGCCAAAGTTCGTTACACTTAAGAATGTTGGGGCGGTTGTTATGCTTGTTGGGATGGCGGTTTACACGAGGGAAAATAAGAGAGGTGGAGGGGGTAGGCAACCGTCCGAGAGGGAGTTTGAGGAGGCTAGGAGGATGAGGTTGGCTAGGTTTCAGGGGGGGGAGGATGTCTTGGTTGATGGGGGGGTTGACGAGGGGAAGAGGGAGAGTTATGAACAGATCATGAAGGGATTGAGGAAGGGGAAGGACAAGGCCGCGTGAGACCGAGAGTTTGGATTTAAGAAGCAAAATAGACGCTTACAGTAACAAATTCAAGCTAGGGTTCAATTCCTCATTTCTTCTTGCCCTTGCCCTTCCTTCCTTTCTTGCCCTTCCTACCCGTCGCAGCTGTCCCGTCCTCTCTTCCCACCACCGTTGCTCCCGCCGCCGCTCCCTTCCCTGTCTTATGCCTCCCCTTGACCATCGCCTCACTCTCCCCCCTTTCGTTCAGCGGTCCCGTGCATAGCACCTTGTGCTTCTTCCAGTGTTTGACCTGGCACTCCTTTGAGCAGTAAGCGATAGTGCGACAGGGACACATAAGGAGCTTGTCGCGCTCTTTGGCAGTGAGAGCCTCGCAAACAAAGCAGCAAAAGGGACGGCCTTTAAGGTACTGTTTCGTGATGTTAATGATTATAGGATCATGATGGTAAGATGCGAAAGTATTGAATTTGTCTCGTACTACGTCAGAATCGGGCTTTCCGAGATGAAGAAATGTTACGAACATCTTTATTGCGACATCTCTACTAACATTAGGGTGTTCTCCTTTGCATGCACAGAGGCAATTACCAAACACATGAAGCACGTCGTTGGTGGTTGGGATAGCACCGCGCGTGAGAAACAGCCTGCATATGCCGTGTGCTCCACAATTGACAGCCATTGCAAGTGGTGAAACAACATCTCCATTAGTGCGAACCACTGTCTTGTTCACATTTGCTCCATGATCGAGAAGTGCTATGGCCTGATCAATGTGTCCCCTATCAGCAGCAGTCATCAACAGGTTGGTGGACAAGTCTTCCCGCAACCCTTCGACTCGTGCGTCCATATTAGGGTCCAGTCCATGTTCTAAGAGCAATCTCAAGATTGTTGAATCGTCACTATTCTTCCTGCCTCTCATTGATATATTTGCGGCTATGAACATGGCTTCCTTGTTGTCGAAGCCGGCCTCTAAGGTAAGCTTGACCATCTCAACGTTTTGGTCTTCTGAGGCCAGGGTGAGGACTGAAGCTACATCCAATTTCTCATCAACATGCTTTGCAACAACGCCTAACAAAACCTCAGGACCATGTTCCTTGGCATACCCCTTGATGCGATCCCAGTCTTGAGCACTAGCCCATTCCAAGCACAAATGTTGACCCTCTGTCAAGTCGTCCCAACTAGGTACTGTCACATTTGTGGTCTCTGATGAATTGTGTGACGAATGTACCTCTGATTGTGATTCCATTTTTGAGCGAACCTACCCCGAATGTAAGTTTATAGCGGCAAATTACGATGTGAAACTTATCGATTAAGCCTTAAAAGTGCTCGACGTAGGCAGAACTATTGTGCAGGTGCTAATATTGGAGTCCACCTCTGAGAAAGTTTCTTCTTGGAAGCAGGAGGGGACAAAATTAGTTGGAGAAATATGAAATGGTTGTTTCTCACGCTTAGCGCTAAAAAGTAAGCAATTTGATGTATATCGAATTCTGAAAAATTGCTTATAGCCGCCGCATTACTGTATTGTTTCGTTCACTTCTTCTTACCCCTACCCTTCTTCCCCTTCTTCCCCTTCTTGCCATTATTCCCCGTCGCACCTGCTCCTTCCGCTACCCCCCCATCTGCCACTCCCACATCCGCTACTCCCACATCCGCTCCTCCCCCTGCCATCCCCTTCCCTGTCTTTGATCTTTTCTTGACCATTGCCTCGCTCTCTCCCCTTTCGTTCAGTGGTCCCGTGCATTGCACCTTGTGCTTCTTCCAGTGCTTGAGCTGGCACTCCCTTGAGCAGTAGGCGACGTTGCGACAGGGACACATTAGGAGCTTGTCACGCTCCTTGGCAGTTAGAGCCTCGCAAACAAAGCAGCAGAAGGGACGGCCTTGAAGGTAATGTTTTGTGATGTTGGTGATTATAGGATCGTGATAGGAAGGATCGGCTAAATTGAATTTGTCTTGAACTACGTCGGAATCGGGCATTCCAAGATGCAGAAATGTTGTGAACATCTTTATTGCGACATCTCTACTAAGGTAAGGGTGTTCTCCTTTGCACGCTGCGAGGCAGATATTAAACACAATATACACGTCGTTGGTGGTTGGAATAGCACCGCGCGTGAGAAACAGCCTGCATATGTCGTGTGCTCCATAACTCATAGTATAAGTAAGTGGTGAATCAACATGTCGTCCATCAGGGTAAACAAATGTCTTGTTCACATTTGCTCCATGATCGAGAAGTGCTATGACCTGATCAGTGCGTCCCCTTGAAACAGCAGACACCAAAAGGTTGGAAAAGTCTTTTATCATGCCTTCGACTCGTAGGTCCATATTAGGGTCAAGTCCATGTTCTAAGAGCAATCTCAAGATTGTTGAATTGTCACTTTTCTCCATTGATATCTGTGCGGCAAGGTACATGGCTTCCTTGTTGACGAAGCCGGCCTCTAAGGTAAGCTTGATCATCTCTACATTATCGTCACGAGAGGCTTTTGTGAGAACTGAAAATACCGAATTCGGACTATCCGAATAAACTCCTAACAAAACCTCAGGACCATGTTCCTTAGCATACCCCTTGATGCGATCCCAGTCTTTGTTTACAGCACAATCTATGCAGCACTGTTGACCTACTGTAAAATCGTCCCAACTAGATACTGTCATATTTGTGGTCTCTGATGAATTGAGTGACGATTGTACCTCTGATTGTGATTTAAAAGTATAATCATCTAGTATATCATCTAGTATATCATCTAGCATATCATCTGATTGTGATTTAAAAGTATCTGAGTGTGATTCCATTTTTGCGAACCTACCCCAAGTGTAAGTTTATAGCGGCAAATTACGATGTGAAACTTATCAACAAAGCCTTGAAAGTGCTCGACGTAGGCAGAACTACCGTGCAGGTGGTATTCGAGTCCAACCAAAGTGAAATCTCCACTTTTCCCAAAATCTGTGCTTTTTCACTTTTCTCACATTTATATTTTTTCTATTCTCTACACAGTGGTTACCCGCCCCTCACCGCCCCCGTCCCCTCCTCAACGCCATCCCCACCGCCACGCCCGCCGCAGCCGCAGCATTTAATCCCTTAAACTCTTCAAAAAGTCCCCCGAAAGCCTCCCCGATTCCCCCCTGCCTCCCCGTAACCATGGCCAAGAACGGTACGTTGCTCGTCCGTCTGTCGACATCCTCAGGTAGCACACCACCCATACCTCTCCTGTACCTATAGTCCTGATGCTCCCCCCCTATAGCCGCAACCGCCACAGGCATTGCGAAGCAAAGTGCCGTGGGGACTGCGGGGGTAGCGAATGCTGAACCGAGGGAGAAAAAGGCAAAGGACCAGAGGGTGGAGTGACGGGAGACACGACCGACACCGTGGACGGAGTCGTGATCGGGGGTCTTGAAATCGAAGGGGCAACGAACCTGCCAGACGGTACTTGATGGAGATGGGGTGGGAACTGGGGAGGGCCCTGGGGAGGGGCTGGGGGAGGAGATAGGGGGGGGAGATGAGGCCTTGTAATAGGGAATCTGTAGCTTGGGGGCAAGCTGTGACAATCCCATCAATCCCAATGCCTGCAAACCGAACGCCAACCCTAGCCTCCCCCCCCCGACTCTGGTGAAGGGGCCCTTGCCTCTTATTTGACGGTAGCCGTAGAATGTGAGACCCATGGCGACAGTGGAGAGGGTACCGTAGCAGGCGTGGTAGAGGGACTCGTCGCCGGAGAAGAGTTGGGAGATTAGGTAGGTCCGGTTGTGCGATAGTACCGTCTGTGTGTGTGTGAGTTTGGATGGGAGTGGATAAGAGAGAGGGAGGTGAGGAGGGGAGGCATATTGGACAGATAAAATGGCCTAAAATGACCCAAAATGGCACATACGCACACATATATGCACATTATATGGGTATATGTGTGTGCTTGTGGATATATATATGTGTATGTGGCAAAGAAGCATCCAGTCGTCGAGCTAAAGTCCCCACAACTGGTCATTATTTTGGCTGCATTTGGCTTTACATCAAAGTAAATGTCCAATATCACTCACATTCTCAACAATAAAGAACGTCCAGCCTCCAACTGCATACCGTATGAGTGGTATGGGGATTGAACTCATTTTCTTTTTTCCCGAAGCTTTTGGCCCAGCTTTTGCCCTGTTTCAGCCATTTTGCGAACTTTATTCCCCAAATTGACGCTATGAAATCTCTAACAGCTGTACTCGTCATATCAATCATCTCTCATACCACATCCTTATCATTTCTCCCCCCAAAGCTCCCCAACAACTTCAAACCAACTACACCTCATCGAAACCTCCCTCTCTCTTCAGCCCTTGCTTTCCCCCTAGCGATAAGCCTGTTCTTTTCGACAGCAAATCCACTTCCTTCACTAGCAACTGCAGACTGTCAAAAAGATTGTCTAAAGAATTGCTCACTTCTAGGTGAGAAGTTGTAGAGGATATTGTAGCTAAGCCACGACTGACACCTGTTCACCCCCTACACCTTACCCTTCTCAATACACACTCGCAGCCCCAAACGACAAGTCAGGTTACTGCGAGAGCAACTGCAATGATTACTGTGCGCAGCCAGACCGTAACGATGGGCTATCAGGGAGCGTCAGCAGCACTGGCGGGGAGGTCGGGATAATGGGGGGGAGCTTGCCGGGGAGTGGGACGGTGGTCAAGGGGCAGGACAAGCCCCCGGAAGTTAAACTTCCATTTCTTGATTTCAACAGCGACAAGGGGAAGAAACTCATCGGGTACTGAACAAGCCATTGTAAGAAAAATCTGGATCTATCTCTTGAAAGAAAAACTTTTCATCTTTCCACCTCCCCCCCCCTGTAGACAAGATCGCCATAATGAAACCATGATGTCAACCCCTCCTACTCTTCCCTCCCCCCCCTTTACTGTGTGATCTCAAACTCCTTACTGCATCCCTCAAAGTCCTCCTTCTTTCCCGTGATCCTTTTCTTCGTCCCCGCATAGCAGATCCTGTACGTGCCCACCTCCACGTCCCCCGTAACTTCCCCCGTGTCCCACTCCAATGTCGCCGTGCTCTGCCCTGCGTGGCCTACCCCACCCTCCCACGAGAACTTCGTGCACCAGTCACCGTCGACGTACTTCACCTCCCAGCCGGAGCCGACCTTCCTCTCAACCCTGGAGAAGGAGCCGCCGATCCTCTGGTCGTTCCTAGGGTTAGCGCCGTGGAAGCTTACCCTGACGACTGAGCCAACGGTGTAGCTGTCTTCGGCGTCGTCCTTTACGTCACCGAATTTCGACCCGATGGGCGCGAAGTCAGCGATGACGGGTGGGACGAAGGAGATCTGTTTCTCAGTCAAGTCCTCAGGCTCCGGGTCGCTAGAGCTCTCGTTACCCTCAAGGAGGTCCTTAGTGATCCTGGTGAACTCCTGGATGTAAGCGTCGAGGGTGTGGGGGCCGTACAAGGTCGACGCGGCCTCGTACCTCTGGGCCTGGTACTCCTCAAAGGTGGTGATGTAGTGGGTGTAGGTGTTGGTGAGGCCGGCGATGGTGACGACGGGGTTAGCGACACCGCCAGACTTCAGGACGGACTCGATGCTGCGACGGAGCCGACGGCCGGCCATGGTGGTCAGCTCCCCGGGGGCGTTGAGGATGAACAGATCTCCAATCTGGAAGATGGAGATAGGGACAGTCACAGGGTCCCAGTCGTAGGGCTTCTCAACGTCGCCAGTGTTCAACAAAATTGGCTTGGGAGCCTGGCAGGCGATCTCGTCCTCCGTGGGCTTGGAGATGAACCCGGACACGACGTTCCAGAAAGGGGAGCTCGAGTTGGTGCCCTGGGTGAAGTCAAACATTCCAGGGCCGTCAGTGGTGCCGGCGGCGAAAGAGTACCCCAACGCGGCAGGGCAGGTTCTCCCCTTGCTCCCGTCGGCCAGGGTAACCTCCTTGTTCCTCATGTCCAAGAAGGAGTGCCTGAAGTCGACCTTCCCCTCGAGTTTCTCTGTCGCCTTCTCATACAAGTCCTTGGCGTGCTTGTACTGGTTGGTCCCGATGATCTTGGTACTCTCGAACATGTCCTCACCGGGCCCCAGGCTGTAGCAGGCCTCGTTCTTGTCCTTCCCCTTGTCGTCCTTGCACGTGCTCTTGTCAAAGTCGCACGGTTGGCCCTCGTTAGGTCCGGAGTGGCACACTGGCCCCTGGGTGTTGGGGCTCACATCCCCAAGGTTGGTGCTGGCGAATGCGGCAACAAATTTCCCGGACCCCGGGAGGACGTCCTGACCATTCATGTCCTTCTCGAAGAGGTAGGACGCGAGGCCCTTGTTGTCACCGCTGATTAGCTTGTTGGTGTTGTTCATGCAAGTACCGTGGACGGCGAACCAGTTCAGCATGCCGAGATCGGTGCCCTGGGCGGAGGCAAACTTGAGGAGGAGCATGTTCTTGTCGGTGTCACCCAAATCCTCATACAAAGCGCGTTCGTCTTCAGGGTTGAGGAGGTAGCTGGAGGGGCTCCTGTTAATGTTGCTGTCCATGAGCTTGTTCCCCGTGGTGTAGCTGATGCTCCCCTCCTCCAAGTTGTTGTGAGCCTTGACGATTGCCTGGGAGATCCCCTCAACGAAGGCGTCCATGGTCTCCTCGACGTACCCCAGGGAGGTGAACTGGTAAAGGACATACTGAAGGAATCCAGCAGGCCCAGAGTGACTGTGGGTACCACTAATGGCGAGGTTGTCGTAATTGTAGATGCTGGAATCACCGAGAAGCTCTCCAACCCTAGCAAGAACCTTAATGTTCAGCAGGTCAGATCCCATACCCCCATCAAGCGAGACAAACGCCACCCTGGAGTCACTGTCATCGGCCACGACAAAAGCGCGGGCGTGAAGCCTCATGTGAATGCCCCTTCCGATCTGGTTGGGCACAGCATAGCCCCTGAGGGAGGTTGGGAAGGGGAGGGTTAGCCATTTTTTGACCCAAGTTCTGCTGACAGCCCTGCGGGCCAATGGCAAGCATGTCCAACTTACATGAAGTTCACCTGGGCGGCAGGGCCAGTCATATCATGCTGCCCTACACCGACCTTAAATGCCTCCAAGGGAGCACCTAGGAGGGCGATTACGAGAAGCAATGCAGCAAAGTAAAGCATTGCCCTATTTGACATTAATTGTCCGAGGGGGGAGGGAGTTGGCGATCCCAATCCCAACCACCCTCCACCCCCCCCCACCTCACGATGGCTCGTCTTGGGCGACCTGGAGGGTACCCTACCGAACCCTCCACACCGACCAAAGAGACTCTTGCAATGATCGCGGCTTCTTCTCCGACAGTTCCCCTCCAGCCCCGGCAGTTCCCTGGCTCAGGGAAGAGTCCAAATACCAAGAGGAAAATAAAGAAGAAGAAAAAGAAGAAGAAAGCGACGCCCGATTTCGATGTCACAACCAACACCGCTCCTTTTTCCGGCGAGAGTGACGCTGCAAGTGCTGAATCATCTGTTGGTCGCCTCTCAGGAGTTTCAGCCCGGAGTGGGAAGGACAATCCAGCCTACAACAACCTGCTCATGCAGATTGAGAGGCTCGAGCTACAGAACATCGGTAGCAAGCTCAATGAGCACAAGAGCAGGAGCGTGCTTTCGGAAGAGAAGAGGAAGCACGAGGGTGTCCTGCAGGAGGTGGAGAACAAACTCAGGGAATCGCAGTGGGAAGTCGAGGCGCTAAAGGTGGGTAGGATGCCGCGACAAGAACAGTTCGCACACACACCATCACTCCCACCATAACTAACCTACTGTCTTCACCACACCTCTTCAGCAAAAACAATCCGAACTGATGGACAATCTTCGGTCCTCCAAGGAGTCCTTCGTCGCCCTCGAAACCAAGATCTCATCCCAGGAAAGTTCCTTCCTGGGAATCGTCGCCAAGCAGTCTGCCTCCCACGCCTATACTATGGGCCTCAAAGATCGCGTCAAGGATAGAGTCGCCAACTCGGACATGCTGAACGCCCTCCACTCCACAATCCTCGAGAACGAACATCTGTCAGAGGAGCTCCTCTCCCTGCGCTCCTCTGTCCTGCAACTGAGCGAAGTTATTGAACACCTTGAGTTTGAGGGCCTTCAGAAGGTGAGATGGGGTTACTCTATATTATATCAAGACCCGACGACACATACAGGATATCGAGCACTAACTGACGCAAAAAATACTTTCCACCGCTCGCCTCAGGACTTCCACATCAAGGAGTTGGCTAGTGCAGTCCCACCCGTCCCTTCCGCCCCCCCCTCCCGCGCGAGAATCAGGTCAGCTTCGTCAGGGTCACCTAGCGCGAAGCCCCCGTCACCGTCCGCCCCCCGCCTCTCCCCCCCAAAACTCGCGAACCTGGGCGGCAGCTTTAACATGTCAAGCTCTCAAATGGCAGATTTGGACGAAAAAATCTCCAACTCCAAGAGCCCGGCTGCAAGGAGGGCGTCGGCGAAGAAGAACAACGTCACATCGCTTATTTCCTCCTGGTTCGGGGATGCACAAGACGCACGGAAGGATGGACAAAGGGTCGGACAAGAAAAGAGCTTGATAATCGAAAATGCTGTTCTGAACGCGGCCAAGAGGGCCGAGCAAGAGGCAGAGGAAAGTAAGAAGGCCCTCAAACTCAATAAACAGAAGGAGAGGGCAAAGTTCATGAAGGCAGCAAGGTCCCTCAAAAAAGGCCCAGGAAAGATTGTCGTGGCGCTGACCAAGAGCGAAAAGGAGGTAGACTTCTTGAGGGAGAAGATAAAGATGTTGGAGGAGAGGGATGCTGAGACTAGGGCTCTCTTGGAAAAGGCGGAGGAGACCATTGTCGGCATGGTAAATAACGCCGAAAGGGAGGCCGCGAACATTTTGGAAATGAACTTCCGGGACGGGGTGTGGGGGAAAGAGGAAAGGAAGAACTTCACGTCCTCCTCGTCGTCCAATCAGGAGTGGGCGGAGAGGTGCTCGCAACTTGAGATGCAGAAGGAGGCATTGTTGGATTTGTTGAAGTCCTACGACGGCACCGGGGAGGTTGACCTGGCGGGGCTACCGGCTGACCTTGCAAGGCTCGCCACGTATAAATGCGGGAGCGAAGTGAAGCTGAGGAGCCACCTTCGCAAGGCCCTTGGGTTGGCGGGGAATGTCAAGGACGAGGATCTCCTCGAGGAAGTGAAGTTCGCGGTCGAGGAGGTTTTGAGGTTGAGGAAGGAGGTTGCAGATTGGGAGAAGAAGGAAAAGGAGGGCGCCCTGTTGGAGAAGGACCATCTGCAAGAGAACGATGCTGTGCACGAACTCGTGGTTGCGAAGGAGATACAGATGTCACACACGAGGTCGCGGGCTCACTCCGCAGCGCTGAGCGACGCTCACCTTGCGGCCAAGAGTGCACAGGACAATGTGAGAGCGGCGAGCAAAGCGATTCTCAGGATAGCTATTGAGACGTCAATAGTATTCGTCCAGTGCAACCAACGCGAGTGTAACTAGAGCAAACACATTCAGCGACTAACCACTTCAATCGTCACTTCACCGCTCGCCCCTCACCGCAGCCCCGGGTGGTCAGGCCTCCCAGTCCTACGCTAGTTGAGGACAAGGAGCTCGTCATGGGCATCCAGGAAGACAAGGCGCAGCACAGGAAGCACACGGTCGGACACAGCGGGGTCGAGGACGCGGTCAAGGCGATGGAGGAGTACGAGAAGCACGAGGAAATAGATAAGATTAAGAAGAGCGGGAGGAAGAGGGCGCACACCGTCATGCACAGGAGCATGGATGACGCAATGACCAGTTTCGTGATGAAGAGGAAAAAGGAGGAGGAAGAGGGTGAAGAGGAGGGGGACGAGGATGAGGATGACGACAGCTCGGAGGCTAGCAATGACGAGGATGAAAACTTCGAGGACGAGGAGGGGAAAGGGGGAGATGGCGCTAGAAGGCAACGGATGCCAAACATCGATTCAGAGGAGGAGCCTAAGGAGCCCGAGATAATCAGCGAAGAGATCCTATACCAGGACCTCAAGCTCTTGCTCCATAGGCAAAAGATGTTCACGGACCCCCTGGGCAACGAGTTGAGCCTCACCATATCCACGTACCTGATCCCTATCGACGACGCCTCCCAGTTCTCCCGGTTCCGCATCAAGGCTTACGACAGCGTGGTGGGGCGGGAGATGTGCATGGACGTGGGAGAGATCGAGCTGAGGAGGAGCCTGAAGCACGACCCCAAGTCGTTTACTTACAACGAGACGGACGAGGAGTTCCACGAGCAGGTTCTGGACAGGCTGAAGTTGGTCCCAACTCACGACCTCAACCATGACGGGTTCGTTAACGCAGACGACGTGGTGAGGGAGGACTTGAACCTCGCCTTGATGGAAATGGAAAATTTCACGCCTTTAAAAATGAGCATTGAGGTCGGACCGAAGGCAGTGGAGAAGAAGAGGAAGGCGATGGAGGAGGAGGAGAGGAGGAAGGCAGAGAGGGAGAGCCTCTTATTGGACTACAAGATGCACAGCGAGAGGCTCAAATTCAAGGAGAGAGCGAGGCAGAGGAGCATTTCCGCGGGTGAGGGGGTCGACTTGTTCGGAATGTCGGAGGCCGACGAGTTGGTGTTGAAGGACTCCGAGAGGGAGGTGGGAGCGGAGGAGATCGACGCTTCGGTCATCGAGGCTGGAGCGTAATAAGACGAAAGCGTGTTTCGAATAATCAACCACGAGTAGGAAGGGGGGGGGCAGGGTGACTAGCAGGAGAAGGAAAAACCATCGCTTAGCTTTCAACAACAACAGTGTTAAGTTTGTCCCCC
>BRYA01000411.1:7829-18162 GCA_030267965.1 Triparma columacea
CTCGTACGCACATTCTCGTCCTGCACGGGGACCAGGGTCCAGAGCATCTTCTCCCCCCCCCCCTCGCTCTCCTTGCCACTGCTCTCTTCATCACCCTCACCCAGAGCCGCGTCGAGCTTGGCCTGCATCTCAGCGTCCCCGTCCATGTTATTTTGTTTTAAACCGAAAGGCTCAACGGGGGGGAAGCAGGTTATGGATTAAAAAAACACTCTCACAATCTTTGCTGACACGGAACAACCCTGTCGCTGGTAAGCTCTGCTTGTTTTTCCTCTTTAACGGAAAAGTAGACCACGGAACGACGGCGGAGACTAGCTGAGGCAATCAGGCCAAGAATGTGCTACTTTACGCTGCAAAACCAAACAAGGGTAGGGCGAAAAAAATTGGAGCTGAGACCGAAATCGTTGGGGTGCCCGGTGACTGCAGTTTTTTCTCCCCCTTCAAACACAAACTCAACCGTCTTACCAACCAATGACCACTGCAACCAAGATGTCGAAGGTCCATGCAGTCGATAAACTCACGCCCGTCCCGCAATTGTGAGTTTCCAAGTGATTTCCACCCCTCCCCCCCCGGCATTACCCGCAGACAGGGGGGACCTTGGGCAAACACACCCTCCCCCCTTCCTTACTGTGCAGACCAAACACGACTAAATCGCTGACCCCCCCTCCCCCCCTCCTCCACCCGCCCACCAACCCCACACCCTGGCTCTCCCCCACGCCCCCCTCTCCAACTTCGTCCACCCACCTTGAAGAAACAATACAGGAAACCTGGAAGGTCTGAAGGAGGAAGAAACCAACGACTACTCTTCCCTCCCCCCCGACCCCCAGCGCGTCCTCCTCTCCGCCCCCGTAATCCAGATGATGCGTACCTCCGTAATAAAGGAGCGTCCCAAGGACATTATCCTCCACACCATGAAGCTCACTTACCGTGGCTGGGTTTGGTACATCACGGTGAGGAGGACGCCGCTTAGGAACCTTTATAGCGCGATGGCGAGACACGAGAACCCGGGGAAACTTAAGAAGGTGAGGAAGGAGGTGAGGGGGGGGGAAGAAGAAGGGGCAGAAAAGCCCAAGGCCGACGGATGCCATGGCGGCCAACGGGGAGCAACGCAGGGAGGACATCTTTAAAGCCCTTGGGTTTCAAAGACCTTGGGCTTCAACGACCTTGCTTTTCAGACAGCACTAACCCCCCCCACCCCCCTCCCCCCCTCCCCCCCAAGATTGTACACAAACAAACGTCCTCCAGCAGTGAGAACTCCGTGTATCACCGCGCAGATCGTGAGCAATCCGTAATGGAGCACCACTACCATGAGCCGAACTCCGCCCGCAGCAGGGCCTCCCTCTTCTCGTCCTCCCAACGGAACGACGAGGGTGGGTCGGTGAAGGGGTCCAAGGGAGAGATCCACCACTTCAGGATGTACAGGAAGATCATATCGAGGAAAATGTACAAGGTGGACGAGGACTCCATCACCTATCAAAAGAAGGTGAGAATGCACAACAACGACCCGGGCTCTGTAGCAAAATCATATCTTTCTTCGCCCCCCCCCCCCCCAGCTAACGCAACCCCCCCCTCCCCCCCCCCTCCCCCCCTCCCAGGTCATCAAGGAATACTTCGAGGCCCTCCTGGGGAACCCGACCCTTCGGAACAAGCCAGAGCTGCTCGAGGCCCTTGAGCTCTCCCCCGTTTCCTTTGACCCCAGCCTGGGCCCCTCCTTCAAGGAGGGCTTCATCAAGGCGCGGTGCTCCGCGGACACCTCAGACAGGCTCTTCAAGACCGAGGCCGACAGGGCCTTGTGCGGCAACTTCTGCGGGGAGGGAGGCGGAGTCAACTGCTGCTGCTGCGTCTGCTTCTGCTTCCGCAAGAAGGCCACCATCAAGCGGCGGCTGCGGTTCTGGGCCGTCCTCAAGAACTCCTCCCTCTCCTTTTACAACAACCGGTCCTGCACGAAGCTAGTCGACGTCATATCCTTCCAGCCCTCAACCGTGGTCTCTGACGCCCTCGTGTCTACGGGGTCCCGACACGGCATGGTGATCGTGGACACGTGCTGGATGGCGGAAATGAAATGCGACTCCCAGATACAGCAGAAGCAGTGGGTCGCCGTGATCAAGTCCGCCATCGTGCAGTGCCCCTGGGTGGAGAAAGAAAGATTTAAATACGAGCCCCGAAACTCGGGATCCCTCGTCACCCACAGGTCAATGTCCTCCTTCGCCCAGTGGTTCATATCACCCAAGGACCTCTGGATCAACATCCACGACTCCCTCCTCGCCGCCAAGAAGCAGGTCTTAATAGCAGGCTGGTGGATCTCCCCGGAGATCTACCTGAAGCGCCCCCACTCAGAGTTCCCGGAATCTAGGCTCGACAAGGTGATTGAGAAGATTGCCGCTAGAGGTGTCAAGGTCTACCTCCTTCAGGTATGTAGTGTAGGGGGGGGGGTGCATCGGTCGGCTCGTCCTATCTATCAAAGTTACCGAATTTGTTGGTTGCTGACTCCCCCCCTCCTCCCCTCAGTTTCGCGAACCAAAGGTAATGCCCTTGAAGTCAGAGTGGACCAGGGAATGCTTCCTGGGCCTCAACAATGGACACAAAAACATCCAGTACCTTCGCCACGGCGATGTCACATTCCCTTACATGTTTAGTCATCACGAAAAGCTCGTCATCATCGACCAAGATCTTGCCTTCGTGGGGGGCGTCGACCTCTCTTTGGGAAGGTGGGACACGAACGAGTACAAGCTCCGCGACGACGGTCCCAAGGAGAAGCAGCTCTGGGTCGGTAAGGACTATCAGAACCCTCGCATCAAGGACTACGTTGATGTCCACAAGGCCATGGAGGACAACCCAGGACCCGGCATGAATCGCGCCAACGTCCCCCGCATGCCCCGAAGGGACATACACATGCGGGTGTTCGGGCAGACCGCGCTCGACGTGGCCTGGCACTTCATCCAGCGCTGGAACTACACGCGCTACGTCTCAAAGTCCAAGGGCCACGGGGTTGACCCCCTGTGCATTTACGGAGCCGGGGCGGCGGCGATGATGTCCAGCGACCACGAAAGGCACCAGCAACACATTGAAACCGAGCAGGGTAGCGATCTCCACGAGGGGGGCAGTGCAGGGCACTTCACCCACCTCGTCGGGAAGATTAATTCTCGTCCAGACCTCGACAATACGATATCCGACGAAATTCAGGACAACTCCAACGAAAGCTTGTCTATGTCTGGGAGGAGCGAACTATCGGTCTCAGTCTACAAGGAACCCAGATCTTCCAGCAGGCTAAGCCTGAGCATCAGTGGGAGGTTGGGGAAAGGCGGCGGAGGCAGCAACGATAAGAAAGGCGTTAGCGGCGGTCGGCGACCGTCTATTATGGAATCCATGAAGCGCAGAATGTCGATTACACCTCCAACACCTCAACCGCGCTTGTCGCAGTCGGCAATCATCACAAAGCCGGAGTCAGTGGACGACAGTGAGTGGAATGGGATGTCCACAAAGCAGCGCAGGAAGAGCGTCATGGGGTCCACGATAGAGGTCAATGGGAAGGAAGTGAAGGTGCAGGACTTGCAGAATCAGGACGAGAGATCCGTCATACCCTTTAGCTACGAGGAGGGCAACAACAACCAGAGGTCCAGGATGATTAATAACCTGTCCGTCCAGATGTCAAATACGGGCACCACCAATCTCAACGTCATGGGGAGCGTTACGGAGAGGGACGCGGCTTTCCTCCCAACCCTCAGCGCACCAGAGGCACCTCTTCCCAAGAGAGCGAGGGGGACGAGCTTCCTCCAAAAAATTTCCACAACACAGCAGCAACTTGACGAGAGGCGGGCGTCGGGAAGGATTTTGAAAAGAAGAAAGACAATACAGGAGGAAGAAGACAGCGACGAATCAGATTCAGACAGCGACGGGGAAAGCACCAACGAAAAGGGTGAAAAAAATGTTGGCGACGAAGTATCAAACGATTATGGAATGATTCTCGGGCAGCAGTACGCCCCACTCTCTGACTGCACAGGAAATCCGCTCCCAGTCAGGTGCCACCTCCTGCGGTCACTCGGGAGGTGGAGTGGAGGACTTTTGGAGACTGAGAAGGGAATCCAGGACGCGTACAGGCACTTCATCGAGACAGCGCAGCACTACATCTACATCGAGGTAAGTGCGAGGGAGCTGGGTCGTGGTTGGATGTGACGAGCAAAGCTAGTCACACGTATTTCTCGTCATGCATAAATCGTCACCCCGCTCCTCCGCCTCCGCTCTGACCTGACCCCCCCAACCCCTCCTCCACCCCTCAACCACAGAACCAATTCTTTGTCTCGGGTATGAGAGGCAACGGTAGGGTGACCAACACACTGGCTCAGTGCTTGTACGCAAGGATCACGAAGGCGGCCATGAGCAAGAGCAAGTTCAAGGTCCTCATTCTTATCCCTTTGCTGCCCGCCATGGAGGGCCCCATGAAGGGAGGAGCGTTGAGTAGCATCGCGGGGGTCATGTACTGGCAGTACAGGTCCATCTGCAGCGGGGGAAACTCCCTGATCGAGAATCTGGAGAAGGCAGGCGTGGACTGGAAGCAATACATCAAGTTCATTGGCCTTCGCAACTACGAAAAGATGAGCACGGGGTGGCAGACGGAAATGGTTTATATCCACAGCAAACTAATGATAGTGGATGACAGGGCGACGATAATCGGCAGCGCAAACTTTAACGACAGGAGCATGGTGGGCAACAAGGATAGCGAAATATGCATCCTCACGGAAGATACTCAGTTTGAAGACGGAAGGATGGGGAACGCGAGCTACAGGGCGGGCAGGTTCAGCAAGAGCCTGAGGATGAAGTGCTGGGCCGAATTTTGCGGCATAGACATGGAGGACGCCGAGGGCTTGAAGAATATCGAGGACCCTAGCTGCGACGAAACTTGGGAGTATCTGAGAAAGCTGGCGATCAACAACACGGTCAAGTATGAGCAGGTCTTCAGGGACTTGGTCCCCTCCAACCGCATCAGGAAGGGCGAAGACTTGCACGGCACGGGAACTTCAAGCGGGGAGGTAAAAGACGCAGACTTCAAGAGGAGGATGAGCATGTCCCCGGCAGAGGTGTCCCCTGAAGACCTTCTCAAGCTCCAAGAGGGGGCGAATGGTGCCAACGCCGGGGGGTTTGGCGCCACTTTCGATGCAATGCAGGCTCTCAACATCGCCAGAGAAACTTTAAATGTAAAGTCGCATGCCCAGCAAACCAAGAAGAAGGCCATCAACATGCTTGAATCCGTCCAAGGTTTCTTGGTGGACTGGCCACTAGAGTTCATGAAGGAAGAGTTCAGCACTCTACACCCAACGGCGCTGCCTGGGGAGATATTCAAGTAAAGTAAATTCGTTGAGTTGAATGAACAGAATAGGATCAGCCTTGCGAAAGCAGTCCTCGACACAGTACTTTCCGAACATGTTCGACAAGTCTAGCCTTGTAGACCCACCTCAACCTTGATTTCTGCAGCCCCGACACCATCCCTAACCCTCCTATATGTAAGTGAGGGTTGGGAGGAAGGGCAAATCTATTTAAGGCTAAATTCGCGTCTACTCCGATTTTTGAGGCCTTTAAACCGTTTCTTATTTCAATTTTGCTTCGTTTGACGACAATTTGTATTCACTTCTTTCCGCAAACCTTTCATTTCCACCACAACACTCGAGAACTTGCAAAACATTTTTGTTGTTTTTCTGTTTGTGAAGTGCATCGGGGAGGATATTCGGAGGTAAGTGACGCTTTGTGGATCGGTAAGACGGCAGTGGGGTGACTGGGCCGACTCGCAACTTGGGAGAAAAGAGCCAGGGAAGAGCCATGCCCCAAACGCCCTGGCGAAACCCAAACCACATCCCAAACTTTCGCCGGAATTTGTCGTCAAAAAAATGGAGAAAAAATGGACAAAGTTTATTGCGAGGAATTTTGTTTTGTTTCAATGTCGCGCAATCGAAAATTAATTCCGACGTCTAACCTCGCCTTACTTCCGCCCACCCGTAAAATTTCGCGCACTTGCAGGCATTTTTAACTCCCGAAAACCCTCCTAAAAGCACCTCCAGAGGAGTCCTAGCAACCTTAATCAACTTCGCGACAAGGCTCCTCCTGCTCGATTGCATAGATACATCTAGTCGACCGATTTGTGCTTTTAGACTGACCCGTAACACTTCCACGCGTCAGCACCACTACCTTTTCTGCAAGGCCTGTCGGTGACTTCCTCCCGTTGAGTACCCTCAATCACCACTGCGGCAACGCTCCTCCAGCTTGATTGCATAAATACATCTAGTTGACCGATTTGTGCGTGTCGACCGACCCGTAACTCTTCCACACGTCAGTACAAGCACCTTACCTGCAAGGCCTGTCGGTGACTGCCTCCCGTTGAGTACCCTCAATCACCACTGCGGCAACGCTCATCCAACTTGATTGCATAAATACATCTAGTCGACCGATTTGTGCGTGTAGACCGACCCGTAACACTTCCACGCGTCAGCACCACTACCTTACCTGCAAGGCCTGTCGGTGACTGCCTCCTGTTGAGTACCCCCAATCACCTCCACGGCAACGCTCCTCCTGCTCGAGCGCGTTTGTATACCGACACCACCGATACGTACGTGTAGACCGACCGTAACACTTCCACGCGTCAGCACCACTACCTTTCCTGCAAGGCCTGTCGGTGACTTTCTCCCGTTGAGTACCCTCAATCACCTCCACGGCAACGCTCCTCCAGCTTGATTGCATAAATACATCTAGTCGACCGATTTGTGCGTGTAGACCGACCCGTAACACTCCACGCGTCAGCACAAGCACCTTACCTGCAAGGCCTGTCGGTTGACATCCTCCCGTTGAGTGCCCTCAATCACCTCCACGGCAACGCTCCTCCAGCTTGAGCGCGTTTATATACTGACACTACCGATACGAACGTGTATATCGACCTGCGGCGCTTCTACGCACCTGCATTACTTACTTGCTTGCAAGGCCTTCTTGGTGACTCTCCAACTCAGAGCAGTTCCGGCGCCCTGAATCACCACCGCGGCAAGGCTCCTCCTGCTTGAGTGCGTATATATACCGACACCACCGATACCTACGTGTATATCGACCCGTAACGCTTCTGCTTGCCAGCACCTCCTGCTTGAGCACGGTAAATACCTCAGGTTCAAAAGCAACATTTCCAGTGCCGCACACCATCCCCTCTGTTCAAGGTAAGAGTTCATAGCCCTCCCGGAGTAAATCATCTCATCTCTCCTTATTGCCAGTATTGTACAATAGCGCAACATTAAAATATTGAGCATTAATCCACTTGGACACCGCCTCGTGGAGAGGGGGGTTGGGGAGGTTGGGAGGAATTTAAAGCTTAGCGCTGAGGAGATTTTGCAGCATTTGTTGTTTCTAAATCTCACAATACCCCAATGAAGCCCCAATTATCATCCTCGCACCCTCAGAGCGTCCTCTACGCCCTCCTAATTTTGACCAAAGTCGCTCGTCTGCCACAGACGAGACAGTTCTGGTGTCTTAAGAAGTGGTCTCGGAAGTTGTTTGATTGTGTGAGGGCGGGAACACACCGAGTCGATTATCTCGTGTGCGCAACCCACCAAGCCTCAACCCTAAGCGCACACGTTCTGGGAGAGTCTGCAAAGGGAATTTATTCTGACTAAAGCATCTCCAGAAACCCTCCACCACAACACCTACCTCTGACGGGATTCGGTTGCACCGCGAACCGAGGCAAGAAGAAAAATCCTGTGCGCATGATCGTGAATCGGGTGATCTAAAACTGCCGGGCTCAGCAACTGCGCATCTCACCATGACAATGCCTGCAATCGAGCTGAAGGGGTGCTTCAGGCGCACTTCGAGTCTTTGGAGTCTCTTCGGGTGGTGGCTAGGACTGATTCTTTTCGCGAGCATTGTAGAAGGCACTCTTGGCGACTCTGTCGCAGTAGGGTTCACATTTTCGGGGAGGTCACTAGAAGAGGTTGTAGTTGACGACATGGACGGAGTTTTTAACTACCTCAGCAACCACCCTGTGGGTGACGACGGTTTTGGGGGAGTTGTTGACAACCAAGGAAACAGTATCATCAACAACGGTGGCACTGTAGTGTTGGCCGCAGGAGTATATAAATGCTCAAGTGGGACTTGTGCTGGCTCCACTTCTGGCCAATATAACAATATGATACACACAAAGAACTTGTATGGAGAATTGAAATGCACTTTGGATGATGCTAGTTGCATAATGGACGGCGAAGAGTCTCGCAGAATTTTAGAAGTTGTTGGAACAGGCGATGGAAGAAATCTTATCATAACTGCAGTCACATTCAAGAACGGGAAAGCACAAAGTGGAGGAGGGTTACTTATCACTACTACGGAGACTTTTCCTCGCAATGCCCAAGTGGACCTCAAGCTCTGCATCTTTTCTTCCTGCCAGAGCCGGAGTGCATATAGTGGAGGAGGAGCAATTTATGTAGCTACAACATCATCATACACACAGGTGAACATTTATGGAACCAGCTTTATGGGTAACACTGCAGCCGGTGATGGTGATGATATTCTCTCTAGTTACCCAGATACGATTACCATCTATAATACTTGCCCATCTCCTTATTCCTACAAGATTCCAATACAAGGTAAGGTGGAAGGTGGATTGTGTAGTTTGCAGAACCACTACTAACCCCAAAACTCACTTTACGTTCCCGCTGCCCGCTGCCACCATTTCCAATCTCTTTTTTTTCAGGGGACGCTTTGGACACCACACACAATACGGATGGTTATCTATACTCATATTCTGGCTGCACCATTGAAACTCCATGCCAAGCAACCTCCAACGAAATAGACGATGGGTTTAATACTGATGGAAACTTCTATTGCATAAATGGAGGAACTGTCAGTGGACTTGCTGGTAATCGCACATGCACATGCACTTCCTGTGCTTATGAGGGTGTTGGCGGTCCAAACTGTGAAACCTGCGCAGAAGGTTACACTGGTGATGCTCCCTGGTGTTTCCTTGAATGTGTAGCTAGTGCCAATCCTTCTGATGACGGGTCTCTGGAGAAAGATGGGAACTTCTACTGCATAAATGGAGGAACCATTGGTGGTATTGCTGGGTCTTGTACCTGCACTTCCTGCTACGATAATGTTGGCGGTCCACACTGTGAAACCTGCGCAGAAGGTTACACTGGTGATGCTCCCTGGTGTTTCCTTGAGTGTGTAGCTAGTGCCAATCCTTCTGATGACGGCTCATTTGAAAAGTCAGGAAGATTCTACTGTGTAAACGGAGGAACAATTGCAGGAATTGCAGGACAATGCACCTGCACTTCCTGCAATGAAGGTTTTGATGGCCCAAACTGTGCTACCTGTGCAGAAAGTTATACAGCAGATGCTTCATCTTGCATCCCTAACTGCAATGCCACTTCTAATCCTCCTGATGACGGGTCTCTTGAAAATCAAGGAAACTTCTACTGCATCAATGAGGGGACAGTCAGTGGGTTTGCAGAATCTTGCACCTGTACCTGTAGCTCTGGGTTTGAAGGCCGTCACTGCCAGACTCTCTCTGACTGTCAAGCCACTTTTAAGCCAACTGACGTGGGAGGAGATGGGAACTTCTATTGCATCAATGGTGGAACAATTGGAGGCATAACAGGCAACTGCACCTGCACCCAGTGTAACCTTGGGTTTGCTGGAATTCATTGCAATGAAACTACATTTATGGCAATTGACGCAAACGATGACAAATCTGACAACATTGCTCTTGTTGCAGGCCTTGCTGTCAGCGCAGTGGTTACAATTCTTTTCTTTATCTTATTTTTCTTCTGCTTTTACAAGAAGAGGAAGCTGCAACGCATTGAGGTAGAAAGAGAGCAAGTCCTCACCATGGATGACAAAATGACTTTCGAATTCAAAAACAAAATCAACTACCAGAGAGCAATGCTTATCTACGAGTTTGTAGATATTGCTACTGACATTGCCAAACCAATCATTCTTCATGAATCTGCGAATGAACACGGTGATCGCACTTGGCTAGTAGCCATTTGTTCTGGGATTGCTCTATTTGCAGTGTATAACGCTGTTACAAACATTCCAACACGTCGTCGGGGGCTTTCTCATCTTCAGTCAATTGTTGAGGGAGATGCACTTCAAATGTATGCAAAAGCACTCTATGGCGAAGGAGACAATGGTAAGCAAAAAGCTGAAAACATAACAGATGATAACATTATGTTAAGACTAGATAAGGTCGTACTGGATATCAAGCTAGAGGATCTTAATTGGGTTAGGGTTAGTGATATCCCCTAACAGCCGGGCATGTTCGGCCTAACCCTGATCCTAACCCTGACCCTAACCCTGACCCTAACCACAACCCTAA
>BRYA01000413.1:0-11582 GCA_030267965.1 Triparma columacea
AACCCTAACCCTAACCCTAACCCTAACCCTAACCCTAACCCTAACCCTAACCCTAACCCTAACCCTCACCCTCACCCTTACACCCTTTACACCCTTTACACCCTTTACACCCTTTACACCCTTTACACCCTTTACACCCTTTACACCTTTTACACCCTTTACACCTTTTACACCCTTTACACCCTTTACACTCTTTACATTCTTTACACTTTTTATACCCTTTACACCCATTACACTCTTCACACACTTTACATTTTTTCACACACCTTCACACACACATACATACATTTTACCTTTACAACAACACACCATTCCATCTTATACCCTTCTCTCTCCTACTCTCTCTCCTTAAATTCCCTTACTCCTCTCTAAAACTACACTCACCCTCTTTTAATTCATCTTCATACATATCTTCTACACTTACACACATCATTCCACCTTACACTTTCCTCTCTTCTACCCTCACTCCTTAATTCCTCTCTCTCTTTCACCCACCACACTCACACTCTTTTATTCATCCCCATACACATTCTCTACACTTCCATCATACTAACAAAATACTATAACACTTCCTCAATTCTTTAAAACTCATTAATATTTACCTACACACACTTACACCACTAAATCTTATACTCTCCTTTCCACAACTCTCTCCTTTCAATTTCTTTCTCTCCTCTCCATAACCACACTCACCCTCTTTTTATTTATCCCATAAACATCTACTACACTTCCTTTATACTCACAAACCACTATGACACTGCCACAACTCTTCAAAACTCCATACACATCTACTACACTTCCTTAATTCTCACAAATTACTTTGACACTCCCACAATACATCTACTACACTTAAAACACTTTCAAAATAGTAACAATAAAACCAAATAAAATAGTTTTTCCTGCAAATGTTGCTGCCTTATTAGTCACCCCCCATGTTCATCGTCTTTCGGCAAAACACTGCTTACTTTACTCTTCCCACCTCCCACCCCTATAATATCTCTACCATCAGCGCCTCCAACACTTGCTCTCCTTATACTTGCCCTCAAAGCACCTGCTAAATCACCCTCAGCTTCAGCATTAACACTTGCTCTCCTAACACTCTCTCTCCTTCTAGCATCTCCATCTGCTGGAATAAAATCTACAGGTACTCTAGTCTTTATCACATCAGTAAACCACTCTGGTTGCTCCTCTTCCCATTTAGCCCAGTTTAAGCCAACCCATTTCTTAATTTCTCCCTCAATTGAGATCCATTGATTTCTTGATCTTTTTAGGACTGTAGCCTTTATGGCGTCATTTTCCCCTTCAAGGAAATATGCCATGTTTAAGTCCTTTGATTTCTGTGTACTCCAGAAAGTGTGCCAGTACTTCCTTTCAATGTTCCAAAAAAAGATAGCAAAGCATAGAGTAGTGATAAGTATTAAATTGTTCACAATGGATGAAGATATATCAATTGCTCTCTCATCAACATGAGCTGAAGCTAAATATATGGACATTGGAAGGCTTCCCATTGTCAACAAAAGACCAAACAACCAATACACTCCCCCAACTTCATTAGGATGTCTAAAATGCACAATTGAAGTAAAGTCTACGATGACCTTTACAATCACTCTAACAAAAATGCTAAACACAATCTCTATATTACCCCCAATTGGTATCCAATACCAAAAGTCTCCCCTCAATATCTTAACCAATAAGTAAATACCAAGATCTGCGCCAATGTAGAGAAAGGCCCAACTACCTCCCATCAACCCAAGAAGCACTATTGTTGTACACCTTATTAGAAGCATTCCTGCAGTGTACAGCAGCATGGACACAAACACTACTATTCTCTTGCTTGCATTTGCAGGTATATACCCATAGAAGTCTGGTGTTTCTTCTCTCTTAGCAGGGTCTGTGTCCCAGTCATAACAAATTGATGCTGAGGCAAAGCCTGTTGTAATTGCTGACACTGCAACTGAAAGCCATGCTGAAGTTCCAACATCTTTGTCACTTGATGCTATAGCCATAAGTTGGATTATCACTCCAGGGATTGCCTCAGCAAACATCTCAATCATTTTCATAGCTGTCATCTCCTGCATTGGTTCAAGTGCAGTCCCAACCTCTTGTTTTGCTCCAGTTGCTACCCTATAAGCATCAACTGCAGGCTTGTACCCAAGCAAGATTGGAATCCACTCCCTTAACACCCTTGTCATCCCCAACTTCCTGTACCCTACCCAGACACAGACCATCTGAATCCCAATTGACACTAACAAACTTGCAAAAGATGCCTTAAAGTACCCATACTTCTTATCACTCCGAAACATGTACGTCACATACACATCAGTCAGCAAATCAGTCATGCTTGTGAAAGCTCCCACTGTCACCCTCATCTTGACACCCCAAGGGACTTCCTCCAACAGCTTGAAGCCAATCGTCTCGAGCATAGGTCTAAACCAGCTGTACTCTTCGTCAAGCTCCTTCAGAGCAGGGAACTGGTGCATCCACTCGTCTATAGCGGATTGCACCTGCGTACTTGTTGCCAATGTCGCCGCTAGGCTTTCGCCGATCTCCTTCCCGTCCTTCTTCTCCAGGTCCTTGGCTGCCCCCTCCACTTTCCTCATCCTGTGCAGCTTGTTCTCAATGATGGCAGCCAGCATCGCCTCTACAAATGAGTACTTCTCGACGACACCTTTCAGAAGTTCATTTGTTGCAACAAACTCTCCCACAGCCACTTCCTTTGTCCTCCCATTCTCCCTTTGCTTAACTGCCAAAATCAGGTCTTCCCCCAACTGCTTTCCTTCTTGACCGGAAGTCGTGGGACCATGGTCGACGGGGGCCATCACCTCCTCGGATCCTTCCTCAGCCTCATTTTTTCCTTCAGAGATCTCTATTGCCCCTTCATCCTGAGCATCAACGTGGTTCCTCCCCTTCTCAGCCATTTGAGAAACAGAGCTTACTTTAGCCTGTCCACCTCCTACTCTTATAATATCTCCACCATCAGCGCCTCCAACACTTGCTCTCCTAATACTTGCTCTCAAAGCACCTGCTAGACCACCCTTAGCTTCAGCATCTACACTTGCTCTCCTAACACTCTCTATTTTTCTAGCATCTCCAGCTCCTGGAATGTATTCAACTGGCACTCTTGCTCTCATAGCGTCGTCAAACCATTTTGGCTTCTCTTCCTCCCATCTCACCCAATTCGCCCCTACCCAAGCTTTCACATCCTCTTCAATTGCCTTCCAATCATGCTTTGACCTTTGGAATATAAAGACCGCCTTTTTATCATCAGCGCCTTTTTGAAAGTTCTTTACTGTCAAGTCTTTACCCCTTTCTATGCTGTAGAAGGTGCCCCAATATTTTTTCTCAATGTTAAAGAAGAATACAGCAAACAAGAAGACTGTACATGGTATAAATATTCCAAATACTTTCCAAGCAAATCTAAGCACGTCGTCTGCAACACCCCCCCTTTCAGCTATAATTATAGCTACTGGAAGACTTCCCATCGTCAATACAAATCCAAACAACCAATACATCCCTCCAACCTCATTTGGGTGCCTAAACTGCACAATTGATGTAAAGTCTGTCACAACTTTCACTGTCACTCTGCAGATAGTACTACTCAATATTTCTGCCTTACCACCCACAGGCATCCAATACCAAAAGTCTCCTCTTAATATCTTAACAAAAAAGTATAGACCAAGGTCGGCTCCAATATACAAGGAGACCCATCTGCCACGAAGTAGCCCTAGCACAACTATTGTCATGCTCCTTGTCACAAGCATACCTGTGCTAAAGAGCATCATTGACACAAATATAATTGATCTTTTGGTGGGATTTGCAGGCACATACCCATAGAAGTCAGGCACTTGCTCTCTGTACACCGGGTCGGTGTCAAAGTCATAGCTGATAGTTGCAGATGCATAGCCTGTTGTCAATGCTGAAACACTAAGTGAGACCCAAGCTGCATCCGCAACCTCTTCTTTACTTGTCGCTATTGCCGTAAGTTGGATGATTACACCAGGGATGGCTTCTGCAAACATTTCAATCACTTTCATGAAAGTCAACTCTGTCAGAGCATCAATTGCTTGTCCAGCCTCTTGTTTTTGTCCCTTTGCAACCCTGTAAGCATCAACAGCAGGCTTAAACCCAATCAAAATAGGAAACCATTCCCTAAGCACCCTCAGCGTCCCTAACTTTCTATTCTGTGCCCAAACAGTAATTATCTGAATCACAACTGACACTGCCAAACTTGCCAAAGATGCATTAAAGTACCCATACTTCTTATCACTCCAAAACATGTACGTCACGTACACATCAGTCAGCAAATCAAAGATAGATGTAACAGCACCAACAGTAACTCGAAATGTCAAACCCCAAGGAGCCATTTTCACAACTCCCTTCCCAATCTCCACAAACATGCCCTCCATCCATGGAAACTCCTCAAACAGTTCCCCAACAGCCCTGTTCTGCAATCTCCACATATCTACCCCAGCCTCAATCACCTTCCTGCTCTTCAAACAAGGCATCAAGTTGTTCCCAATCACCCTTGCCTCCTTCTCCTCCACACACTCGAGCTTAGTAGACACTGAGCTGTTGGAGCTATACTCACAGAGCCTTGCCCTCTTCAGCAAAGTGACAAACCAAGGGTACTTCATCACAACCTCTCTCAAAGCGACATTCTCGTTGCAAACCTCCTCAACATGTCTCTCTCTGTCCTTCCTTGAGTGTGCTCCTCCAAGCTGTCCTCCATCCCAAACCAAATCAGCACCCAAGGCCTCACCAACTTCCTTAGACATCTCCATTAAAGGGACAAGGTCAATAAAGTATCGTTGTACCTCAGCAGCCTCGTCTAGGTGCCTCTCCAGAGTTGATCTTGTTGCCTCAACACTCACAGAGCTACCAAGCTCTACCTTGGTGACAAATTCTACCTTGGTTGCCTTCTCTCCCCTTTTTGTGAACATTATTGCGACTTCTTCAGATGCCCTTTGTGCAGTAGATTTCTTAGTGTTGCTCAAAGCATCACTTCTCTCCATATTCTCCATTATTGGCTCCATTATAATCACAATAGTATCTTCATCCATCTTGTGCAGCTTCATCACATTCCAGAACTCCCTATCTCTTTTTTTAACACCATGTTGTGATTCCAACTTCTGCCTTCTCCTCACAACAACTTCCCATGTCCCCTTCTTCTCCTCAACAACCCTCTCAACATCTCCTGTTGTTTTTTTATGGACTCTGCTCTCAAAGTCCCAGGAGTAGGCAGCAGCTTCCTCCAAACCTGCTCTAATTGTCACTGTTGTCTTCCCCCATCCCTCTCCCTTATCTGCCTTTATTAATGCCTGCCTAGTCAATGCACTACTGATCTCTTGAGCTCCCACAATCTCGTCAAAGTGGCTTTCAATCCCTGGCGCTACCTCAATTGCAATCTCCTCAATTTTTTCAATTATCTGTTGTCTATTGAAGGCGTCAATCTCTTTGCTCTGGTTGTATCTCTTTCGCAGTGTAGAAACGGCAGCCAAAAACTGCGGAGCAATTGTGTTAACAAGAGAAGTAGGGATTGCCCCCTTTAAATCCACTTTAGAGATGAATGTCACGGCTGTTTGTTGCACATTGCCTATGGATTGAAGGGACTCAAAATACCAGACTGAGTGAGCAGACGCCAAGACGCTTCCTGGATCAACAGGAAATTCTTCCTTTAGGTCTTCAGTGTCTGCTACAGAGAGAATAATACTGCCATTACTTTCGACCTTCCAGATTGCTCTGGTTCTTGCTTCTCGATGAGAAAACCCAGGAACGCCAAGAGTTCTTATTTGGCGTACAAACAGATTGTGTTTGTTTGACTCCTTGAACGATGAAGCAAGTATGCCATTCACTTTTGTGGTAGTTTTGTATTCTCTTGAGTTGATGTGAAATTCAAACGCAGCACACTCCTCCACACTAGCATCAACTACAGTAGTGGCAAAACCAGTCCCACTGCTTGCCCCATGAACATGAACTAGCTTCATCTTGACCCTCTCATCAGGACTCTTCAGATCATCAAAATTCCTCCCCTCCTTGCACTTTTCATAAATCTCTTTCCCCTTACTGATTGCATCCTTCTCCTCATCTGTATAATCTTGGTGTTCGTTCTTGATAATGTTGGCAAGAGAGGCCAGTGCAGCTTTATCAACCTCTTCATCCCGCTTGAAGGAATTCCTTATCTCTGCTACCGCACCTAGTACTCGTGGTATTGTGCTGTTTACAACATTTACTGGAATATACCCTCCCGTGTCCATAAACTGGGTCAATGTTAGTTTGCATTGGAGAACACCATTATGGTCCTTAATATTCTTGGCAGTGAGAATGCCACTTGTGGAAGCTTTCACAAGCTCTCCTAGATTTCCTCCATAATCCACCTTCTCGTCAGATGGTACAAATGCTACATAAATGGTTCCATCTTGTTGTCCCTTTTGCCATACATATCTCATCACAAACTCTCTTTTGCGAAAAGGGAAGGGAAGCTTCTTTACTACAGCAAAAAGCTTTTCGTTGATCCCTCCCTCGCCGCCCTTCCATATTTCTAGCTTTGCAGCGTCAGCAACTTCTCTGCTTATAGCCATCCTTTCTTTGCTGCAGTACTCAACGAACCAAGCAGCTGCTTCCTCGGCTGAGCAGTCAGCGATACACTCGGCTCTTCCAAAACCAAGTGTCTTTTTTCCTTTCTCCTGCTGCTTGTACTTGATCTCCATCTTAACTCCCTCATAAGGTGACTTGAGAGGCCCCCACCCTCCTTTCTCCTCCCCACCAAAGAGCTTCTCAAAACCAATTGGACCCTTTGAAGTTGCCCAACTCTTCCACCTCGTTTTCTTCAAGCTCTTAGATTTTCCTCCTTCCTCCTCCCCACCAAAGAGCTCCTCCAACTCCCCAAACACCTTCTTCTGGTCCTCCTCCAACTCAACCCCTTCGCTCATTCTCTCCACCAATGCCCCCCTGACTTCGGCGTCAACCTCCTTCCCGTTTCTCCTGAACTTCTCCTGCAACTTGTTGGCCTCAACAAGCTGATTCTTTGCAAGGTACTCAATGGCTTTGTCCATCACTGCCTTTTGAAGAAGGCCAGTAAATTTCGGATCAACTGTTTGAATGCGTGTCACTCTACAGACATTTGGGGCAATCTCATTGAAGAAGTAGACACCAGTAGTCTCTGCTAGCACAAATCCTTCCTTACTGAGGTCCTTGAAGCCTCCTCCTGGGTACTCTGTCAGCGGAACAAACCCCAACAAGTAGGCTGCCCTGCCACTGCCCAACTTGATTTCTTTCCAAGAGAACCAGGTTTCAAATACACGATCTTTTGCTGGGCGAGGCACACGAAATCCTTGATGTTGATGTTGACTTCTTGTTCCATCGACATTCTCCAAAATGACTCTAGGCAGATTGCCATTATCACTGTAATGTTCTGCTGCATAAGTGTAAATGTTGGCTAAATTTATCTCAGCTAGCAACCATTGTACCCCCTTGTCGACAGTAACTCCAAACCCTCCCCAAACCTTGTCCCCCTCTCTCCACAGGAACTTGTCCATGCCCTCCTTCAGTGTCCCCTTGACTCTTTTCCCCTTTGTGACAAGTTCCTTCTCTAGCCTCCTGACCCTCTCCAACATTGCCTCTTCCTCTATTGTCAGGTGCGGTGCCCTCGGCATGAACTCCACCACAAAGTGTCTTTTCCTCCTCTCATCAATGAGACCAGGCTGTCTGAACTTCTTCCTGACCTCCTCCATGATACCCTTTACTGCTGCATACGCAACCTTGACGTCTCCCTTCTTGATTCTGCCACTGCTGCTGCCTTCAACACTAGATGCCCTGGATCTCACACTCTTAAAGCTTTTGACTGTGCTAACATCAACTTCTGATTTCATCTCTGTTGCTCTCTCCTCTGCCTTAAGAGTTCCCACCATGGTGACTGCAGTTTGTCCAAACTCAAAGTCAGTGAAGCTGAGCTTGCCCTTAATGACACCTCGTTTGACAGTCTTGGTCTTTATTGACGCAAGAATTTCGACAAGCATCGCAGTTGCCTCATCAGAAAGGTCATCCTCTTCAAGGGGTGCCAACTCCATAATGTTTGTTGATTTGTCAGGAGATACAACTTTGAGGTCGAGGAGAAAGTCGACAAACGTATTCCCACTACCGTAGTGCTGCCAGTAGGCGAGTCTGTGAATAACCCCTTCCTTTTTGTCATACTCCTGGAGGGTCTTCCTTCGGAAGTTGCCCTGCTCGCAATCGGTGAGGAGAAAGTCAATGATCTTGTCGCGCTCGTCATGGAAGACATCAGCAAGCTCCATAACCTTCACATCGACGCCGGTAGAGTTGTCTATGAGGCCTTCAACGGCTAATCGGTCATCCAGAAGTTTCACAAGTTTACCTTGTTCGAGACCAAGAGCTGTGTAATCGATATCTACGGGACCGTGTATTGCGGAGGGTGTGTGATTGGGGCCTGAGGGGGGCTCGGAGGCGGTGTTGGTCTTGCTGACGTCATTCACAACTCCAGCATCTGCTTCAACCTCACCCTCCATGACGATCTTAATTGGGTGCTGAAAATCATGCGTTCGTGATCGACGTGCGTAAAAAAAAGTTGGCGGAGCGGCGTTTTTGGGTGTGAGTGAAGATATCGTAAGTTGGCAAGTGCGTCATTATTGCGCGTTTTTTATTTTCCAAAATCACCCATTCCAAAGCCCAGAAACAGACAACAAGAGAGAAAAGGCGTTGGGGGCTTCCGGTCTCTCGATCTCCTCGGTCTTTTCCTCCTCTCCTCTCTTATCCCACCCTACTTCTCCTCTACTCTCTCCCCCCTCCCCCGATCACCCGCCCTCCCAGCTTACCTCTTCACCACACGTCCTGTAGCCCCACTCCTCCAAGGGTCCCAAAGAAGTTGTTGGCAAGGCCAGCCTCGGGATGTCCTAGTCTTTGAATCCCTTGTCACCGCGTTTCCTCAATTATTTTGTGTCAAGATTGTTTTATTTTTCGTTGTTAGTATTATCCAACCGCTGATAGTCGATAATCTCTTCCCACAGCGAGAATTTAGCCAAGAGCAAAACAAATTTGCCCCATCCTTTCCAATCCTTCCCAACTCACAACAACCAAAACCAGCCAGCAAGTTCGTAGCATCCACTCGCCCTCGATGCTGTCGTCTTCCTCTCTATATTCAAAAATACTATAGCTCTGAAACAACGTTCATCACATTTCCTTCCCCCTCCCATTCCCTTGCCTCCTTCCAACCCCACCCGCCAAAACCAACCCCCCCTCGGTCCGCAATGCCCACGCCCCCTCAGCCTGCTTCGCGTCGCCCGCGAAATATAACAAAAAGGTTTGTGTGTTTGTGTAGAAATTCTATTTTGCAAACTTTCACCGTCTCTCCCGCCAACATTTTCATTGATTATTCTCTCATCTTCTCCACATCTATCTCTCCCCCCTCACGCATCAGGGACTTGCCATTGAGTTCTATTGCTCGTCTCGTTGTAGAAGTAATATGCCTGGTCTTCTGGGGACCAGATTGGGCTCCAGCCTTGGGGCAAGCTGGGTGGGTGAGGAATTCTGGGCGGAGCAACCATTATTGAGGACATGGTCTTCAACAGGGCTTTGGGGTTGGCCATCGGGTTACTCCCCCTGAACCTGTTGTCGGAGGTGCTCGTACTGAAGGTGTCAATGGAAACGTCGGAATCCTTTCCCTTCCTCGACCCCGTTTCGGGGAGCTCGAGGCCCACAGAGTGAAACGGAGACTTGGTGTCGCCGACTTCTGGTTTCTTAGGCTTTTTGGCGTGAGAGTGCTCGCTGTACTTCCTCATAATCGCCGCGTTGTCAATGTGGCGCTTGTAAACGAAACCAGAGACAATGAAGGCGACTCCTACGATACTGAAGACCACAATCATAATTACTTCGCCTCCAGCGTCCAGGAACCCCCCTTCTCTGCCGTTGTTGTTTGTATCCTGGGGAATCTCGCCCTCTATCTTTACCGTAATCTCGGGCTTCTCAAGGCTATCAGTGGATACCTGCGCCTCGCTCCTAAGCGAGACTGCGAGATCAGTTTGCACCAAAGCGTTGGGGTCAACTTCTTCCATTCCTTCGTCGAGGACGCTCTTGGTTGCAAAGGCGTCCTCGAGGTCCGTCCAAAGGTCCATGCTGATGTCCTTGCTCGTCTCCTGTCCTTCCACTTTACCGACGTTGGGTATTTCCTCCCCCTTCCCGTCGGCAACATTCGCGACGGATGCAATCAATCTGAATTTGACCTCGGTGCGCTCCTCCTCTTCTAGTTTCCTCCTTCCGTCTCCCAGCTCTGAGCCGGCGTTTTCTGCAGCTGTTACATCGACACCCGCAAGCTTGGTGATGATAACATCCGACCAATGCACACCCTTAGCAAGCTTGGCGATTCCGTGCTTGAGTACCTTGATAAGGTAAAGTTTGTCGCTCTTACTTGCGAGGAACTTGGAGGGTTTAAGCCTTTCGATTTCGAACCCAGATTCAATTTCAATGAAGCCGATCGGTGGCGGCGAGAAGTCGCTGGGGCAGTTCTGCTTGAAGTATTCATCGTATATGTACTTGACCTGAGCATCGCAGTTGGAGCTGCACTGGTGCTGGAAAAAGCTAGGGTCGCAGCTCTCAAACATGACTTGCGGGCATGTATCTGCACATTCGTGGTTTACTGCGTCTGGGTTAAGGGGCGCTTGGGTTGATGCTGGAGTGGGGGCATTGGTCTCTTTCCCGTCGTCATTTCCTCCGTCCCCATCCTCACCCCCATCCTCATCCCCATCCCCACCGCCGTCTCCCTCCCCGCCGCTGTCTTCCTCCCCGCCGCCGCCGTCCTCACTATCATCATCGTAAACGAATTCCTCCTCCACGCACTGGCTGCTGTTGAATTTCACAACTAGGGGTTCCTCGCAAACCTTACACTCTGTTGCTCCCTTAGTCCCGCTGTACTTGCCCTCCTCACAGGTAACGCAGGTTGACGCGCTAGTGGCCCCAACTGCATCCGATTGTGTCCCGTAGTCGCACTTCTCGCACTCAAAAGATCCCTCCACGCTAGTGTACGTTCCGGCCTCACAATCATTACAAGTATTTGCCCCCGTCTTCCTGTTGTACTTGCCAACGTCGCACTTCAGACAATTCGACTCGCTCACGGCCCCGACAGCGCTGCTCGCCTTCCCCTCGGGACAGAGGTAGCAAAAGTTGCTAGACGTTGCCCCATCTTTGCTGCTGTATCTGCCCGCTCCACATTCAACGCACTCGGACGCTTTGGTCGACCCCACTTGCTCGTTGTACGTGCCTCTTCCGCACATGGTACAAACCGTGTTCCCAGTCCCGGCGCCGTACTTCCCCATGGCGCAATCAGTGCAACTCTGAGCGCCCTGGCTGTGCCCATACTTTCCAGCCTCGCATTCCGTGCATGGGCCTTCTCCTCCGACTATCTTATACTTTCCAGCATCGCACATGGCGCAGTCAGTGCTGATGCCAAAGGCAGTTGTAACGGTGCTTTCCTTGGCCAAATCCAGCAAGTGCCATCCTGGACTGTTGGGTTGGGGAGGGGGATTTGGGGGGAAGGGGGGGGGAGAAGGGGGAGGAGGTAATTAGATTATTTTATG